>SNQN01000369.1:70035-95169 GCA_008642245.1 Bassia scoparia | reverse complement strand
TAGGAGGATTGATTTTCGCATTCCAAATTTATTTCCGTATTTTATTTTAGCGATCGTTTTGCGGATTTATAGTTTGGAGTGCCGAAATCACTGCTCCTAACCTATGTACCAAAGAGTCATCTTTTCAAGGGTTCCTTCATATTAGTTGAAGACTCACATAAGTATAACGCCTTTTCTAATGTGTGTCCAAATGCACATATTGAGACAACAGATTCATTATTAAATATTTGAATATGTTGCATATCTCTATTAATTGATTAGAAGGATATTTTTAAGTTAATAGGTTAGATAACTTTTTTCATATCTTTATTAATTGCATATTCCTATTAATGATTTGAGTGAAATCAAATATTTTATAGGAAATTTGTTTTCTTAATTAACATGTACCGTTGGACACATATTAAAAAACTGTAAATATAAAATCATTTTCTTTTTAATTTGCGTCTTTGTAAAAATAGCTTCTATATTGCCTCTATTGTTTGAATATGTCATAGTAACCCGTTTTTGGTTACTTTTATCTAAGCTCAATTTCTAAAAATTGATCTACTTGTATGTAGGGGTGTTTCTCACAAATGATGTTTCCGCGCCTCTAAAATCATTTTTGCACTCCTCGCCCTCTCACATAAACAAAGAACATATGTGAGGAAGAGGAATGAAGAAATCATTTTCGGTTTAGTATCCTAGTTCCTACTTGTAATATCTAGGCTAATATTCTATTTAATAGGTGCACGCTTATAGCTGTAGAAGATTCCAATAGAGTACTAGGTCCTCCTTTTTTTTTAATTAATCTAAAAAAATTAGGTATAGAGTTATCTTAGATTGATTAAAACATACACACCCTAATTGTACGTCCTTAATAAATGTGTATTGAGACCAAACCAAATTCAATACTTTATAAGTCAAAACATTATTATCACTATCATGGTGGTGTTTGTTAGCAAGATTTTACTAAGTATTATAATTGATGCATAATTGCATACATCTCAAGATGGTATTGCATGTATACAAAACTAGTACTTCGTAAGACTAATCCAAACATAACTACGCCGTATATGGTTACTACGATTATAGATTCAATTGAAAATAGATCTCATACTCCCTTTGTTTTTTTTTTTGTACTTGCACTATTTCATTTTGAACAGTCTTCCAAACTCAATTTTGACTACAAATAATTCAAATTTTATATTTTAAAAAAAATTATAAAAATTTGATATTAATAAACTACACATTTAGATGAATCCAAGAACATTTAACTTGACTATTTTATACATTATTAATCTGCCGAAAAAATTGATCANTAGCTAGGTAACTTTCATTCAAGCACGATATATTCTAGCATCATGCATGCTATAGTATATTTATATGATGAGCATGATGCATTAGAATGATCATTTTATGACACGTGTCCATGTCTTAAACTTCACATCAAAGCATGGAAGTTTGAGCAACTAGTTAGCACTTTGAGATCGACACACAATTGCACGAAATTAAATGAGAATAATGAAAAATWGGACGTGATTATTCCATTCAAATCAAGGAAAAATGTATTGATATAACATGTTGGAAGTGAACCCACTAAGGCACTAACCTAGGAGGACTGATTTTCGCATTCCAAATTTATTTCTGTACTTTATTTTAGCGACTGTTTTGTGGATTTATAGTTTAGAGTGCGGAAATCACTGCTCCTAACCTATGTACCAAAGAGTCATCTTTTCAAGGGTTGCTTCATATTAGTTGAAGACTCACATAAGTATAACGCTTTTTTTAATGTGTGTCCAAATGCACAAATTGAGACAATAGATTCATTAATAAATATTTGATTATGTTGCATATCTCTATTAATTCTTTGATTAGAAGGATATTTTTAAGTTAAATATGTTAGATAATATTTTTCATATCTTTATTAATTGCATATTCCTATTAATGATTTGAGTGAAATCAAATATTTTATAGCGAATTTGTTTTCTTAACATGTACCGTTGGGCACATATTAAAAAAACTGTAAATATAAAATCATTTGCTTCTTAATTTGTGTCTTTTTAAAAATAGCTTCTATATATTACTCCGTACCTCTATTGTTTGAATATGTCATAGTAACCCGTTTTTATTACCTTTATCTAAGCTCAATTTGTAAAAATTGATTTACTTGTATGTAGGGGTGTTTCTCACAAATGGGGTTTCCGCGCCTCTAAAATCATTTTTGCACTTCTCGCCCTCTCATATAAACAAAGAACATATGTGAGGAAGAGGAATGAAGAAATCATTTTCGGTTTAGTATCCTAGCTCCTACTTGTAATATCTAGGCTAATATTCTATTGAATAGGTGCACGCTTATAGCTGTAGAAGATTCCAATAGAGTACTAGGTCCTCCTTTTTTTAATTAATCTAAAAAAATTAGGTATGCAGTTATCTTAGATTGATTAAAACATACACACCCTAATTGTACGTCCTTAATACGAAGTATATAAATGTGTAATGAGACCAAACCAAATTCTATATATAAGTCAAAACATTATTATCACTACCATGGTGGTGTTTGTTAGCAAGATTTTACTACTTCCTCCGTTTTCTGTAGACGTCCCATTGTTTAGATTTTGGAAATCGAGGCAAAATTTGATGAATTGATGAGATGTATTGAAGGGTATTTTAATAATGTAAGTGAGGTCCAAAAATGAGAGAAAAATGGTTAAAGTAAGTGTATTGATAAATATTTTATTGAAGTAAGTGGGAAAAGTTATGTGGTCCCACAAAAAAAAGTGATTGAAGAGAGATTAATGAATATTTAATTGTGGGACTCACATCCAAAAAAAAAGGAAAAAAAAAAAATAAGAATGAAGCCATCTATTGAGAAATATACTCCGTTATTAATACAATGAAGCATCTAAAAAAAAAAAACGGAGAAAGTGTTTATAAATTGATGCTACTCTCAGATCTGTAATCGTGTAATACAAAAACGTAGTACAAGTTAAAACTAATGACCAAAAGCCATAACAACTACGCCTCGTATTGGTTACTACGATTTATAGATTTCAATTGAAAATAGGTGCTCATCCTTCCCTCCGTTTTTTTATCCGTCGTACTTGCACTTCTTCTTTGAAAACACATCTTTCAAACTCATTTTGACTACATTAATTCAATTTTTATGGTTTAAAAAATTATAAAAATTTGATATTAATAATAAACTTTAGAATTGAATCCCAAGAACATTTTAACTTGACATGTTATTACATCTATTAATCTGTTCGGAAAATTGATCAGATTACTTAATTTGACTCACTTAAAAAGAAATGATGCAGTAAAAAGACGGACAAAGTATAATTTCTTTTTTCCATAACATTACCGCAAACTAAAATAAGTTGAATCACCCTTATCAAATTCTCGATGAAATCCTGTAATTACCTACTAGTCTTGACACAAACATTAATTGTAATCCACGACCTAGGTAAGAGAAAAGTTTTTTTTCGGCTAAGATAAACATCTGGTAGCATTCGCCAAAGAAAAAATCTCCATACACAATAAAAAGCGAACTCTTAATTCTGTCAATTACAAAAGTGCAACGAATTATTGTGATGAGCTTAATCCGTTTTAATAACTAACAAGCACAGTAGGAATTATGACTATAAGAAGAATATTTATTCATTAAAATCGTAACGTCAATGATCGTGCAAAATGAATAATTCATGCAATTGTGATTTGTCTCATATGATGCGACGTAACTAACAAACATGCAATACAGTATACTCATGCACCGAGCTAATAAGCTATGCATGCTAGCATAGAATCCTACCTTAGCACCTTAGGTTAGTGGAATTTCATGCATATAATAATATTACGGTAAAAGCTAATGAGCGTTTTCGGGACGTTAGGTAAGATAACTAAAAATGAAAATATCAAATGAATCTAAACATTGATTACACCGATTTGACGTGTGAAATTGACATACATTRCAAGTTTAATGTCATATTAGAAAATATATTTTTAACTTATCTAACGCCTCGTGATGTCCATTAACAATATCATAAAATTATTAGTGGTTGCAATTGATTGATTTAGGGGTCAAAAATTTGTTACCCACTTGATGTTGTAGCACAACCACCACCTAATATATAATTAGGAGAAACTAAAGATCAATGACATATAAAAAGTCAAAATCTTTCATGATTTGCTCTGATCTGATGCATATTGAAGAGGCTCCTCTCTTATTAATCATATCATCAATGTCCTTTTGTTGTAGGATTATATTGGACATAGCTTAGGATGGTGGAACACTCAACTTAATGTTACTATTACTTGGATTTATRGAAATGATTATTAATTTATGTATGCATGATCCTTTTTCAATCAATACGATGGTTGGAATTGAAGCATCTGTTGGGACCTATGGCAGCTTGAAGATATATGCGTGTGGTACGACAAGTTGTATCTAGAGTTAGGTACAATNGAAATGATTATTAATTTATGTATGCATGATCCTTTTTCAATCAATACGATGGTTGGAATTGAAGCATCTGTTGGGACCTATGGCAGCTTGAAGATATATGCGTGTGGTACGACAAGTTGTATCTAGAGTTAGGTACAATCACACCCTTATTTTTTGTTCATTTGTTTCTAAATCTATATAAACCAAAAAAAAAAAAAAATGAGCGTGGTTAAATACAACTGATTGTATAATATAATTTTTGTCGATATCTTATTTCAAGTGTGGGGTAAATAAGAAATTCTAAAGCACAATTGATCATCACACATAATCGATATTGTGATCATCAAGCACGACTCGTGGTGTGTCATTGTTTGATCATCACACATAATCGATATTTTGATCATCAGACTTTTGAGTGAAATATTGCGATTAAAAGTTGATGTTATTTACAATTTTAGTCATACTCGGAAAAAAAAATTTAAAATTTCAAACATGGTGTGTGGATAATTATTCCTCGGAGTGAGTGAATAGTAAAATTTAAGAAATGAACAAAAAGAGGGGTAAGCAAGCAAAAAGAAAAAGATTAGTCACAGGAAGAATGGGACATAAGCCCACAATAATGGAGCTTAACGAAGGTACAAAAGAAAAGGGCCCATTATAAATGCAAAAGCTTCACCCACCCGATATCTTTGGCCCATTATCCCGTGTGGCACGTGAACCACTATTACTTGTCAGGAGTCACACGTGGACATGCTTTTGATACTCCTACCAACGCCGTAAGAACATGTTTTTTTGGACTTAATTTCGTAATACTTCAGTGCAGTTCGATTTTTAAATTTCGTTAACATTTCAGAACAGAACAGAACACCATCTTGTTCTTTATTATACGCATACAGACTCTCTCATGTCATGAAAACGATCTTACCACTTTTTGTTTACATTGACAACACATTTTGTTAGATTACAGTGTTTGCACTACTTTGCTTCTATCATTCAAGTTTCTTTAGCTTTATGTAATGTCTCACATGAACTTGTATCCAACTGTTGAAAGTAAACATTAACTCTATAAAGTCTAATGCTCTCTTCGTCCCCAAAAAATTGCAATATTTGATTCAATATGACGATCATAAGATCGCACGTTATCATATTATTGATTTTGTACCAATAAGAATTCACTTTCAAAATTTGACGCATACAAGGAAAAGATTTATTCAATTTTTGATTGTCGCATACTAAATAAAAACCGATAAATCACAGGAGCTTCATAGACAAACAAATTACTCGTAATTAGCTTGATGGCCCTGAGTCGACCGACTTACAAGTTGCAGTTGCTAGTACTTGGTGACAAGGCCTACAACTAGTAGGTTTCATTTAATGACTTTTAGAACAGCTGCACTTGTGTTTGCTGTTTAAGCCCACTTTCCAAAATCAAATTAGACCACAACATGGACCATATTTTTCGACCACTCCGTAAATCATCGATTGAGAAACACTAGATGACTTTGCAAGAGTACAATTTCAATCAAGCTTCATCAATACATAGCATGACAATGGATACATTGCATGAAATGGAATCACCTAATACAAGCCCTGATAAGTTGAACATAATATGCAGAGAAGAAAGATAAACAAACCTGTCAGTACATTATATTGTCAAGATGTACCGATTTGATTAGTCGGTACGTTAAATATACTTGTTATGTTTGTACACGATTGTAAAAGATCATAGGTACTCTTCAACTTGGGCAGGTGTTGTGTCATTGAAAGGTTATAAAGCAGAGGAGCCCCTTACAACAAAGGGAACACTACATTTTGGATCAGAAAGCAAAAAAAAAAAAAAAAAAAAAAAAAAAAGGAAGCAGGCAAAGCTTTGTGACAACTTCTGGTTCTCGGGATCAACAAAGAACTGCCGCATCTTTTGCCGGCTATACATCTTTTCCTCTTCACACTTCACAATAACACAAATGCTAAAGCAGAAACACTTCCTTTATTCACATCATACCAAAAGAAATGCTAAAAATAAAAAAGAAAAGGTAACATTATTCTATGAACAATTCACTTTCATCATACAGGTGATGTACCAATGTACTGAAGAATTATCGCTCTTCACTACAACAAATCTAGWCACACAAGATCTAGGGCAAATCTTCAAGCTGGCAAAAAAGTTTTGTTACACTCTAAACAGAGATGCTGCACGCCAATAACTACACCGGTAAAACCATAAAACAACCATAAAACCAGAAGTATTTAGTTGCATAATGTTAGTATGCTTCAAACCTGATTTCTTTGATTAGCTTATATGACCTACTGCTCAATATGTTAAGCTTCCAGAAGGGCAGCATCAATTGTATGATGTTCACAAAGAACTATGTTAGGTTGAGAGAATAACAACAAAATGAGAGAGAGAGAGAAACAGAGAGAGAGATACAGAGCTGAACGCCGCCACATATTCTAATTAATAAAATGATCAAGTGTTGGGTCATAATAACAAGAAAATTTGGAGCCTGTACCTAGATAATCCATCTCTGACTGACTATAACAAGCATGAAATGGATTTGCTTCTTAGAAGTTTGTTGTCCAGTTAAGATGACTGATCTGAGGCTGCTGATATGCCGCAACCTGTCCACCAGGAGCGGCAGGAGCAACTCCAACTCCAATATTACCACCACCCATATGATGGGCATTGGGCATAGCAGTGGGTTGAGGAGGATACATTCCAGGAAATTGCATTTGAGATGATTGCGCTACACCTGCTCCATTAAAAGAAGCATGACCAGTGTGGGATTGTAAATAAGCAGCAGCAGGATGAGCTGCCTGTCCTTGCATGTTAAAATATGGAGTTGATTGCATCCCAGGCATATCCCTGTGGTTCTGAATCCAAACTTCAGACGTTTCAGCCTGAAATGTAAAAATATACTGTAAGAACTAAACGTCTTAATCAAACATGTTATGGAATTCTTCTAACCTTCTTTGAAAATTAGTACATTTAACGGTTATTTCTAGCCAAAGACGACATAAYATACACGCTCTGTTTAAAAACTAAAAACTATACCTGTGGGTTTGGAACATATAGGTTGTTGTCTTTATACTTCATACGAGACGAATCATCAAGACCTGTAGGTCCACCGACTACTCCAGGAGCATTGATGGCATATCCGGTAGGATTTGGCATATTMCCAAAGCCTGTAGGACTTCCAGCAGGGAAAGGTTTGAATTGCTGAACTCCATACTTAAGGCTATTTGCAGGAAGATGGGAACTGCCACCAGGCATAAAAACATAACTGCTTCCATTTGACAGGTGAGGATAGCCAGGGTTACCAGAGAACCCAGGAACCATTGGTGGAACATAGAGTGGAGGAAGAAACTGCCGATATGGCATCACATTAGCATAATGGGAAACATGGACCTGTGGATACATCTGGGCCATGGGTGCCTGCTGCTGCATCATTCCCACGGAAGATGAGGGGACGCTGTTTGCAGTATGTGACGATAATGTCTGTAAAAGGATGAGTTAATTTACAGCACCAACTTAACACAAATGAAGACAACATGCTGGTTTTGTTAAGTAGTGCGCTCAACTCAACATCAAACAGCATTCCAYGAGACTTAACAAAGAGAATTCAGGGGAAAACAAGGATTTTGTACTGATATACATGGTAATTACATCAGACTATAGGAACAAAAATTATCTTGGATTAATATACTCTTTTAGAGTAAACAAAAAGATTCAATAACGACACAGGGGAAAAGAACAAAAAAAAAAAATGAAAGATACGCAAAGTGTTATCTTTTCAACAAGTAGTGAAAGTTGGATACTGATTCATACTACAAGATAGTTATGATCGCCCTGTGATATTAACGATAAATCGTCCCATTTTAGGACAACAATAGATATTCACTCTGAATTGGTAAATGGATTAGTTTAAAAATACGTTACCTCCTGAGGAGACGGTAAACCAGGACCACGTACAGCATCATCAACAGAAGGCCTAAAGTAWGACATGTCATAAACAGGTTGTTGATCATAGGCCTGCATAAAAAATGTAAAGCATTATGCTATTAGTGATAGCTGCCAGAACTTCCACTGTTCCTCACAAAAGCCATTAATGACACAAAACAAGGGCAGTGGGCCAAATGGCATGAAACTCAGACAGGTGATGGAATGAAACTTACAGAAAAGTTAGGTAATTCAGAAGACTCTMGGTGCTGCTGTGACGTTGAAGCAACCAAAGATGAGCTGCTGTGAACCAAACCCATATCACTAAAATCCTCTGCATTGGAAATGCCGGAAGTATCCTTTTTATCAGGGGACTGAATGTCAGAGGACAAGCCAGATGGACTACTTGAGCCAGAAATTCGTACTTGATCATCCACAGAATTCATTTGATGGTTGCTGCATTGCGGAGTAAAAAGAAGGCATTATACTAAGTTTGTGCCTCGTATTATACACAGAAATCTGTAAACAAACCTTGGCAATGAATTCAAAAAAATAACGAAAAGCTAAAAGAAGTTTAAGGTCAATMATCTCTAATGCATTTTCCTTGACTCAAAATTTCCTCAAGCAGCACCAAGGGGGGAAAAAACAAGTAACATGATTTCTTTAGAGTGACAGTACAAAAATTGGCCTGGTAATTTCTACCACAATCTATACCCTCAATTCTGTCATTTTAGTTTAACAATCATAATTCAACTACACTAATTTCCAGCAATGTCAGTTCACAGCACACCAGCAACCTAAAAATTTCGAAAAGAAATCCTACAAAGAGCTCAAGRATCATAAAGGCATACAACAAAATGAATAAAAAATTCAAATGTTTCATGCAAAGCTTAAAGTTGCTATTTATAAATGTCAGATCAAACATGGATCTCATCACTTTATTAGAGAAACTAGATAACAAAATATAACCAACCTTGGTGATTGCTCCACTGGTTCTTCAATGCTGTCAACAGCAAGAAATGTGGAAACAGGGTTCTCCGTGCTGTCTGATTCCATACCAAAAGTTCCAAAAGTTAGCTTACACCGGTCATTCTCTGGAACCCGAATGTGCTGAGCTATGATGACATTTTGGCTTTCATGGATGTTAGCTTGTGGGAGCTTATCCTGAACCTGCTCTGCTTCGCTCTGGACATTTTTTGAATCAGCCACATGCGAAACAGATTTCACAGGAGATCCAATCACTCCTGGATTTGAAACAATGGACTTCTGGTTTGTCTTGGGCTTCCACTCTTTACCAGGCAACCCGCCTAGATAACACAGTTCAAGACAAAGAATGTCATGTATTTGCCACAATAGGCAACACAGAGTATTAACACTTTTTATAAACAAGTAATACTACACAATGAGCTTAGTTTGCAGTAACAAAGCAAATTGACGTGCAAWGGATTCTGTTATAGACTGGATTTAATGGGCAGTTTGGTGATGATGTAAAACAGTAGAAAATGGTGAAATATGAACTAGAAACCTAATTTGGATTGATAGATTGAATATATTAATCCCTAGAATATAACACAAACTTAGTGTACAAGAGATTCATTCTCATCATCATTCATTCATAACTCATTCCCACCCTTAGCACTATTTATAGATAAAATAACCTAGCAAAAACCTAAAAGGCACTAGAAATTTCTACATAATTCTAATATCTAATTTAATGTAAATTACCTAAATTACCATGGTGCTACTAATATCCATTCATGACAGGTTCTTGCCTCCTTGAAGCCTAGGAACAAAGGCAAAGGAATCACCCATATACCTAGCTTTTGTGATTTATACATATAAGAACCCATACTCATGGGATCTTGTTCAACTGTCTCGATGTATAAATATTTAAAATCTAATATTTTCTACCAAAATGTAACTCAAGATATCAACAGTTTAAATTGTGCACTAACGAAAATAWAATTAAAAGCAATGTGATTAATATCGAGCAAAGGAAGCAWTAAAATCAAAGGCTTCAAAAAAAACACAGAAGGGTATTCTTAGTCAGGGCCAGCAGTGGGGAACATGTTTAAAACTGCTTCAAATAATTAAAATATATATACACTTCTAACCACCTGTGAGTAAAGAACAAGATAAATACTACAGCAAATGAAACATAGAACAAGAGAAGATCAAATAATAAGAAACCATGCATGCTATGGTGGAGACACCGTGAAGCTAAGTTAAACTAGATAGGTTMCATGTGCGCGATCATTCAACAAGTCTACTCACCCTTAATTGTTGCACATGCACATCAATTTCTGGTCATCAAACCCCTTAACCAACTGGAAAAGATAATTTAACTTTAACTAGTTTCATCATGGTGCTAATCTATTGGATATCTTTCAAGTGTTCGTTTTTGAAGTTTAACAGATATATTTGCAGCAAGATGAAACATATAAATAAAACAACACAGCATTGGGATAATCATAACAAAGTAAAAAGTGGAAACGTACCTTTCTGATGAGCAACAGATTGTTGATGCAATCTACTACTGAAGTGAGTGCTTGATCTGCTTCCAGTAGAGTTGACAACTACAGGTTCCACAACATTAACATGAGATTGGTCATTTCGAGAAACAGCATTTGGCTGCCGCAAGGCTTCTACAGTTGATGAATTACCCATGACTGGATTAGGATTAGAAATAGTTTGCTGAAAAGACTGCTTTGAACTACTATCTGAAGATTGTCGACGACTGCCAACAACCCCAACTTCACGCCTTATAGCCCCAATAGCCGCAGGGGATCTAGTATCAGGAGATGGAACATGCACAGGATCTGAAGCAGAGGCATAAACACCTACAGCATTAGAAGATACACTGCTACTTGCTTGGGAGTGTGAATCTTTTGGTTTTGCCACAGTGGCTTGTGACTCAGGACTCGCAACAACTGATTTCTTCTCAAAATGACCATTTCGACTATCCAWATTGACATCTCTAGCCGATTTCGAGCGAAAATCACGAGCACCATTGGGTGTTTGAAAATGACGTCCACTAGAGTGTCTTTGTTGGTTAGGCACAGCAGATGAACTGCCACAATTTAAGAGTTCCAGTGAAATGTTGTTCAAAGAAAAATACAAAATAGAGATACACTACTTTTTCTTGTAATTATAGGCATCCGTTGACATTCCACATTCYTTCTAGAAGTGTATTTGATTGCTAAAAGATAGAGCTAATTAATAAACAATAAAACTTATGTCAGATACCACAATGAATTATACWCAAAAGTATCCATTACAAATWTGAAAAAGTTGTGACATACTTTTCACAAGAAACATATACTCTGCTCCATCGCATCACCTTACTACTTACTCCGCTCCTATATAATTACAACACTTTGATTAGAATCCTCTCTACTTTTTGGTCAAAGTGTTGCAATTATATAGGAGTAGAGGAAGTATATGCACCAAAACAAAAGCATAAAAAAAAAAACTAAATAATATCTAATAATGTGCTAACAAAACAATAATTAAATGACAAACTGCATATATCAAACACTTAATAGAAGCTCCGGTCGATTGGTCTCAGTGAACCTCAGGGTCAATGGCTTCAACCCAAGAAAGGGTAAACAGAAACGATAAAATAATGAAGAGAATTTGAAGAATAGGCATATATGTCCAATGTAGTGTGCAATATACCTTCTCTCAGCAATCCGCGGAACATTGGCCAAGGATGAGACTTGAGATGAAGCCTTGGCTTCTCTGTCAGAATTTTGATTAACTCTGTTATCTCGAACAACACGAAACTCCTGGCTCCTACCTGCTTCTGGCAAAAAAATTGAGTGTTCATATAACGTACTCTCATCCAAAATTATGTCCGAGTTCAATTAGAAACCAGAAAAAATGAAATGGCTTCTCAAAAGTTCAATTACCAGATGCAGAACTCCTTTTGTAAACCCCTCTGTTAACATTGCGATCAGGTCCATGTGGTTTTACCCCTTGACCTATATATTCAGTACGCTTCCTCGATTCAACATGACCATTGTAACCTACATTCTGGAAAGTAAAGCACACACATTCAGAATCCATGAGATTCCAATAATATCATTGGCATTAAATTATGTAATCAATAAGAACATATATACTCCCTCCGTAACACAATTCTCACAATGATTTGACATAAAGTAGAGAGAAAAAATGTCTAATCGTGCAAGAATTGTGTTACGGAGGTAGTATAATGCCAACGATGCCATTACCAAACCTTCCTAGACAATAGACATCATATGAACTTAAGTCATGAATATCTACAATGAGGTTAGGGTTAAGATGATCATTCTAATTCGAACACAATTGAATGTAAACAATCAAACAAACATCTGTCATTACTTTAAAACMAAAAGGATTAAAATAACAAAGCTTTGCAAAAAGAATAGTGCATATACAGATATAACTAGCCAATGATTAAACAATTGCCAGAGGACAGTGGACAAGATGTCAACACATAAACAAAGGACATATTTGTTCAGTCAAAAACTTGAAAAATAAAATAGTCAAGAGGCGGAAGCGCACATCTAATGATAGTAACAGCACAATGCCACAATACAAACCACTCAAGGACCAAAAATCTTTCGAAAAGTAGAATGTTGAAGAAACATAACAATTTGCATACACGACGTTTGCTAGGAGAAAACTGCAACCACAATGAAAATAAAAAATAAAATAAAATTTGGCACCAAAAACTTGCAGGAAGATTGTATTGAACATTAGCAATTAATTTGATGATTCACTAAATAAACAAGTTGAACTTAACTTCCTGAAAAAATCACATCTGATTACCTCTTTTTTCTTATCTCGTCTCCTCCTCACTTCATGAAAGGGATCTGGGATTAAAGTAGCCAGTATAAGTATGCGTACAAATTTGAATGTAATATAAACAAGGTTAGCAAAACAGAAACCATCATATGTCTACACTGCAGGACACTAAGAGCAAAACTAGATGATTTCTTAGCTAGCATTTCAAGCTAACACGCGTTTTTAAGCAAAAATTCAGCAAAAATTTGCAAAGACACCATATGAATCTTCTCCTCAAAACCTTGACAACATAAARTCACATCCCATCAGTCCACCAAAGATGGTCATGCATTTGACTCAAACCATTGTATTAAGAYAAGGCTATAATTTTACTGAAAACCAGCTTCATCTGCTGCACCACTCCGCATATACCAACAAGTCCAACAATGTTACATTCTGACACATTCCATGATTTCCATCCATCCCAAATTAGCATATTGAATCAGATTAACAACACACCACAACCCTGCCACTACAAATCTACAATATCCTCACCCTCGCAAACAGTTGCAATACTCACCATATACCAACATATCATATCTAACACATTCCATGAGTCCATCAACGGAAACAAGTATATTCGGAGAACCATGAATAAACCCTCTACATAGTCACTAATTCACTCTTCATTAAACTAATTCAGTCACATTCTGATTCTGATACAAGATGTCCCATGACTAACAACACCTCCCCTATCAACAAATTACAATCCACAATGCACGATACGACGCTTCGCATTCAACATAACTGGCCTCATCCCTGTATTTTGAGAGTAAACTTTCGTTGAAATTATATTCTCATTCCTTTCCCTTGCCCAAGAAACGAATATCAAAAGAGACACAATAAGCACATACAGTACCTCAATCATCATAACATTCACTTTTGACAAAACAATCCCTCTTAACTACCAAAACTACATCATTACATCCACTAATTAACCTTCTTTCACATCACTACTTCAACTTATCTATTTCAAACTTCCAACACTCCATTAGGTTCTTCAAACAGTAAAATCAGTTCCAAAACACTCAAATTTTCTCGATAATCAACAAACCCGAAACCCCATTAAAACTCACATAGCAAAAAACACGATTAACCAAAAATCATATAAAAACACGAAAAAAAACAAAAAAAATTACCTTGTCAAGAGCTTTGAGCGGTTTCATTGGTCCATATTGCATTCCTTAAGAACGTTATAAATTTCAAAATCAGAATGATTACCCACAATCTCTTTGATCGATTGAATATTTTCTGGAATTTAGCTGGAATAATTTGCGTCCCGCCTTCAGTCTTCAACACAGAAGACATAATTTTTTCTGATTAAAACAGGAGACAAAAAAAAAACAAAAAACGAAGAAAAACACAATAATTGTAGACCTAATTTACCGAGATGAAGAAGACAGAAACCCTAGAAGAGGAAATTAGGTTTAGGGTTTGCATTAAAAAGAGAGAGAGGAAAGAAGAGAATGAGAGAAGAGAGAGAAAAAAGGGAAGTTTTTTTTGGGAGAGAAGGAGGAGAGAAGAAATGAAGATTTAAGGTTTTAAATTTATTTTTTCAGTTTCTACTCTCTTCTGCTTGATTTTAGGAATTCTTCTCTTTCAAATTTCTTTTTCTTTATTATTTTATTTGTTTTATTTATTTTTTGATTTTTTTTTTTTTTGTTGCATTTGAATGGCCTTTGGATTGGCTTGGTGCAATTTAGGCAATTAGGGTATTTATGTATTGAACTCTCTCATTTTTGTCAAGGTCAACTGCCCATTACACTTTAGGTATGACTATTATGAGTTCCATTCTAGAAAATTAATTAGATTTGTACATTTGTGGATAACATAAATAATTAGTGTAAATTTAACTTTTTAGAATAATCATTCATCGTTGGATCAAGCTCAACGCAAATAAAATTTGATATGATCGCTAAAAAATTTATCGGCCCAATGAATCACATTACCCTTTCAGATAATGTTTTCATTTTAGTGCACTTGGGACATACGTTTATGCAAAGTTTACCCCGTCCAAAGCTTAATTGCATTAGTATTTTTTCTACCTTGATAACAAGTCAAGATTAATCCATTAGTTAGAATTTCTAAATCCACTCTTATATCTAACGTGTTATGACCCACAAGTCTTGTCTCAAGACAGCACTAGAGGGAGAGAAATAATACCCCTAGCATGTCCTAGGTTGAAAACGATCTCTAGCTTAGCCAGGGAAAGTGAAATGCTCCAAGATAGGCAAACCCAACTCGAAGTGAATTGTTAGCAATTATATTTATTTAGTATTTCAACACATTGTGTCAATATTTACAATCGTCAATGAATTGGAGTTGAGCAATGGACCAAAACAAGCTGATTAAACTTATTGAAAGCAATTGATACAACTCATATAAGTCAACCCTTAAGTCGTTTAGCATGACTTGTAATCGGGTTAGAAACTTAGAAACCAAAAACAAGTTGCTCAAAACAACATACTGCTTCCTAATGCGTGTATGATTCAGAATTTTGCATTACAACTTGGCACTTGCAATAAGTTTTGAATGAAGAATATGAGACCCATTGGAAATGTCATATTGTACATGAATCATTATCATTTAATTTGATGAGAATTACTCGTAGTATCATAAGCCACCACCTATCAAACCGATATGCGATATAATTGACAAAATCTTTGATATGCTGTATGCAAGCATCGCGTACATATGGAATACCTTTAGAATATGTATCTTATTTTCCTCTCGTCTATAATGACAAAAATCTTTCGATATGAATATCTTTTAAATATATTTTTAAATTTTAGAGATTGTCATAATATTAAATGAAATAGGTTCGGGACATAATAACTCCAATACAATCTAGAATATTCCAGAATATTACGAAAAAATATATGAATTCACATAATATTTAATTTTAATATAGTAATAATCTAGAAAATCATCAATATATGTCAGACACAAACTACAAAGATATGTACTCAATTATAAATATATACTTAGTATTATAAAGAATTTTTGTTAAAAGGATTCATAATTCATACCTCTATTCCCAATCCAATTCCTAAATTCCTCCCCTCTCAATTCCAAAACACAAATAAACCTACACTTTAAACAAACCTAAACTTCAACTAAAAATGAATAGCATTGCAAAGATCAAACAACGAGAAATCGAAATTCGTGTTCAAACACTACACGCAACTAAAACAAAGAATAAGATCTGGTGCAACAAAATGAACTTAAGAAAACCTTGCGAATGCAAATCGCTTGGAAGTTAGGAAGAAGACCGCATATGATTTCAATTGCAGATGCGCATACGTTTTGCAACCCATAGGTTCCCAGAGAACACAACTGTCGTTTCTTGAACTTTTCTTCAAGGTTGTATGTAGATTAAGCTAGAAGCTGCGAATCCAAAGTTAACGATCTTGTAATAGAAAACTAGTTTAATTGATCTCTGTTTTTATAGTAACTAGGACACAATATAATAATAATACAAAAAAAAAAATCATAATCAATAAGAAATATCAACTGGATTTTCAATGGTTAAGCAGAGAATCAACCTGTGTTAAATTTTCATAAACAAGTTTGTTCTGTATATACCTTTCAAGTTTCAAGGCGAAGCGTCGAGAAGAATTACAGGRGATAGYAACAAGCAGTAATAATTCAACTAATCTCTGTAGTAACACCTTACTGTGAATCTAGCTACTTCGAGTATTTTACAAGTCATTCATTCCAAAATTCTTCCTTCAATTTCTGTATTAACCGAGGGCTGTCCCTGAATATCCTACCTAATTACCAACCAAACTTTAACTAGATAAATATTCTATATTTAGAAATCTATATATAACCTGAAGGTAAAAGAGAAAAGGTTTTTGTTGTGTGTGTTCAATATTCACCATCACGGTRTCTCCGCTTCATCAATTCAACCCTAGCACAGCAACATGGAAATATGAAAGAAGTCTGAAACCAGGACCAAACAAGTCCGAGAGCAGCTTGTATCACAAGTACTGTTCTTGGATCCTTGCCTTGTTCTCCTCCCACCACACTCTTGCATGCATTTCACCAAACCTTTCCCGGCTGCATCAACGAGCCATAGTTAGTACTTAGTACATCAAATCACTGTTTTAAAAGGGCAATGGCAACATTCTAATTAATAGAGTGATTCTTTTTTATTTTTTGGCAAGTAATCTTGATCCTTTTCTTTCAATCTCTTGTTTAAAGTAYATTTCAGCACACGCGTGCCTCTCTAGTTTCACATTTTTGATTGATATATATGGTTCCAACTAAAGAGGTTAAATAAAAATAACCWACYMCCTAAACTGTTACCACCACTAAATCTCACCTGAATCTAACACGTCGAAGCTCCCGAGTGCCATTAGGCATAGCTCTGATAGTTATGTAAACCCCAGGTTCATCCTGCTCAACCCATTCAGTCTCAACATCACTAGCAACGCTGGCAGAAAGTTCACCCGAGTGATCTACATCCCTTGATAAGCTGCTCCTAGCAGAGGCATCAACTGAAGATATCTCGGTTTTTGAAGCACTAATGTTTGAGAGTTTAGGAGTTGAAGCAATTCCACATGACTCATAGTATTGGCGAGCTGCATGTTGTTCAAGTGAATCTGATGAAGAATACGCCAACCCTGTTGGACGATTAAAGTTCCGAGGTAAACGCTCCTTGCACAAAGGTGGAGTTGCAGGACTGCCCTGTGCAGATCCAATCTTGGAGCCCTGCAKGATTGCCAAAAGCCCATACATATTAAAAAAATTATCATAGATTGACAAGTATGCAATACACCACTTACAAGCATGCTTTTGATCCYAACGATAATATTCAAGTCCTGCAAAGGTACAAGTAATAAACTCTAACCTCGTCTTCAGACCTGGAGGGGGTTGCTAGTGGTACAGCTTGTTGATTAAATTTCTGAACGTTATAAAGTTCCATCACCTTGTCATAGTTTTCAGTCCACCATCTTTGAGCTTGCCACTTGTTAAAAAGATCACGACTGAGAAGACAAACATTAGAGCAACATGGCGTGAGAAAAGAATTGCAGTAATATCAACAAAGACAACTGATAAGGAATGAAAATATTGACTTGCTACTTGCAAGATTATCAACAAATAAACCTCAAAAAGATAAGCCAGTAGTATATTGTTCGTAATTTCGGGAAAGTGAGACAGCATTGTCTTGTTCTAAGGGTCTTCGCCTTTTTTATCATCTGGTTCTAATTGTGTTTTAGTCTTTTGACATTAATAATATGTCCAGCAATTGATCGAACATCTTCTGCTTCTTAGCAGTTAGAGTAGATGATGAAATCTCAAGGTGTTTTAGACTCATATATTATATAGGCTCTAAATAGTGCTTACCGCCATGCTAAATGCTTAAAGCGTACGATGCCTAATTACAAGACTCAAATCAATACTTCAGTCAGTTTTTTTTATCAGCAACTATCACCATAGGATACTTAATATACAGTAGTAAAAATGAGTATTTGTGACCTCGAACTCTCCACTACAAACTTTACAATTCCTGCTACTACAATCGCAAGGCTGACAACAATTGTCATCGAACTCATTGCCTCACACTAAAATTCTTATCTGGTATCAGCTAAATGTATAAAGCATCAAATTTCTCAAGTAGAACAAACGGAAAATTCAATTTCAGTATCATATTTCCAATGAAACCTCTTCTCCACATAACATTTTCACATATATTCATAAATTACCGCGCTAAATGCTACTTAAAAATCCGTTGACTACTAACATTTATGATTAACACATGGATGAGAAAAAGCAAGTTGTATAGATATATTGGTCTTTTGTACATAGAATAGCCTTTGACGCTCAGAACAAATCTCAATTCATAAGCCCAATCTTCCGCAAGAAAGGGTCTGGGACGTGTATAAGGAGATAAATTTACATGCAAATATTACTCGTAACAAACCTTAAATTACTACTATCCAGTCACATAACAAACTCTCACAGAGGTTAAAACTGAATGAAACAGGATATTCTAACGTATGTGGCAGAAGACACAGCAAGTTAATCGCTGACTGCTTTGCCTAAAGAAGAACCAAGTAAAAGCCTAAAACACCAACAATCTCATCCCGGAAATTTTGCCAATGAAGCTATTCCATGTTCTGCATACGAACACCCGCCCCCAACTCCATTTGGGTAGCCAACGATAAAAAGAAATGAAATGCCCTAGCGTAAAGAAAAAGAATAACAAACATAACAGCCATAGGAGAGTGATCAGATAATAAGAAAAAAAATTGAGATGAAAATAATGTTTGTCCATTGATTTATTATGAGAACAACTCGTATCATGCTATACTTGGAAACACTTTTAACGCATAGTCTAAATATTAAATGTGCTAATATGAGGAGCGCACTATATTACTTTTGGGTCGAGTTTGCGACCTTATTCTTTGGGTTAAGAACATCATTTTCTATAGTACTCATTATAATCTAAGAACACCACTATGTGATGCATTATTAACAGCAAGAGCACAAATTTGATCGAGTCTCCACATCATCTAATCAATTAATGGGAAGAGCTTACCATTTTCTTCTTCTTATAGATGAGGGAGAGAGAGAGACGGGAAAGAACGTAGAATTCAAAAAAGAATTATCAATACAAATAGCTGGGCCAAGAACAACAAATCACAAAATTTAGCCATATTCAACTTCAACAAGTCAATATGAGGAAGACAACCAACACCAACAGTTCTGCACAATCAAAAACAGTCGCCATTAGCAACTACAATTGCGTTATAAAATGACCCACCAAATTCATATCCCATACTATCATTTCACTGAACCTTCACCTGATATAATATGAACTTCATCCTCTAGAAGATAAATAAACCCAATCATCCTTTGAAATTGACCCTCAAATCCAACATGACCAACAATTCCAATTTCACAAGTGACGGTCAAATCGTTGACCACGTTCAAATGAATCAGAAAAACTAGACAAAAAGTACAGTTAGGAAACACTATAAGTCAATAATAAAGTAATGACCAGATTATTCCACAATCATATAGACATTTCATTTTCAATAATCATCCAGCAACCCACCCAATATCCAAACAAAATCAAGATCAAACCAAACAAACAGCAACAACCACATCGAAAACAAGCCAAAACCAGGATCAACAACAGAAATTATACCTAAAGCGAATTCGCTGAATCATTGCCACCCTGACATGAAACAAAAGTAATAAGCACACCAGCTCCACTTGAGCAACCCACTCCTAGGCTCATCCCCTCCTCATGAACAACACTGATTCCACTCCCGCTTATCGACACCGGTGTCGCTCGCCACTGGAGAGCCCATTCCAACACCCTTAAGACACCTCCTTCCAAATCTTCCCCAATATCTACCATTGAATTCCCTTTGATACCCAATTTGAAATCCTCCTGAAGAGCCATTTGATTCTCATAACTCTTCCTATTATCACTCCTCCTCCTGCACAAGGCCTGCATTCTTGTATGCCCCGATGCCCTCATGCCATCCCCTTATCTGCCATTTTCAAAAATCATTCCCAAATTAAAGGCTTTTTTCCAGTATTACACCTCATAACTCAAATTCGTTTTTAATCGACAAATGTATTACAGTATTAATATCATTTCAAACTACAGGTGTTTTACCCAAGATAATAATATCCCATATTCCATCTACCATTTTTTAAAATGTATCAAAAAAAACACCAAATAATGCGGAAAAAAAATAAAATTTACATGTAAAACTTACTTGAGTAGTGAGGTTTTGATTGTTGTTTTTTCTAGGAGTTCAACAATATCATCTTCTCCTCCATTGTTGCTGTGAGGAGCCAAAGATCACCATTTATTGCTTGTACACGCTATACAAGTCAACATCTGAGTTTCTACGATTGAAGCTCACAAACAATGGCTTAAAAAACCAAAAAATATTCAACCTTTAAGACTAGTAAAAAAAATTGTGGTTGCCACTAATAAGTACCCAAAAAGTTGGATAAATATACAGAGGATTAGTCACATCATGAGTTGTTGAAATTTTCAGGAGAGAGAAGCAAGGAGCTTTCATTCACAACCGCCATATATGACGTAAAAATTAAATGGGTTTTTTTGAATTTGATTGTAAACGAAAAAGATCACACCTTTATGCAGCAAAAGGAAGGAAAAATCAGAGATAAATGGGGTTTTTTTTTAGATCAAAGATATTAAAAGTTTGATTAATGGTTAAGAAAAGAAAGAGTGGAAATGAGAAGATTAGTGAATAGTTTATGGGTAACTAATGCAACACAATTACACAAGTAGAGTAGTGATTCCTAGTGAAGTGTATAGTACAGTAGTGTGGAATGCTGTTGAGATTTGAGATTCCCCAGCACTTTGACACACACACATACACACAAAATCTCTCTCTCTCTCTCACAACACACAACACACAACAATGAAGATGAGAATGAATGAGGAGATTTGAGATGAGTTGCCAAGGCAAGTTGAGGGGGCATTTAGGCTAACCAACGTCTACTTAATATCTTGGTCTTGTGTGGCACTATTAATTACTTACTACTAATTTATTTATTGCTTGATTTTAGCTTTATTCTTTGATATTTTGATTTATTTTTTTAAAACTTGAAAAGAGGGTTAGTTGGTATATAGTGAAACTGGTAGCGAGATTACTCGTACTAATTTTGGGTTCAACTCAAGAGTCAAGTTTGAGTTTATCTACATTTTACTTTAAAAGTATTGTTAATACGCGTTAACTTGTCATGTCTTGGTTCGTGGCTTGAGATTTTTGTTTGAATAAGTTGATAACTCGATTCTATTACATCTACTAGTTATGGAATCTTTGTAAAATCGTTTCAAAATAGATTGAGACACACGTGTGGATGCTGATGAAGAATAGATTTTCATATGGAGTTTCTTATTTTGCCTATACATATCTCGTTGTTGACAAATTTGTATATATTTGTGGCTAACGAGTTTTAGATTATTTTATGATCAAAGTGACTTTGCGGTGTTTATAATTTAGGGCAAATTTCTTGTCTTCATTCTTTGTCAATTGAATGAGATCAATGACATTATTGATGCACTATATATAGTTCGACGTAGAGAATAGTAGGTAAAGTATACTTAATCTGTGTTGACTGTATAGTTAATGTAAATAAATTGACATTTACTTCATACTTTGTGTACTGTATGAGCAAATGGTGTCGTGAAGGATAACGATGTAGACAAAAACCGTTTCTATGTTTTGAGTACAACCTCAACTCTCTCGACAATTTAACAGACTAAATCGATTGATATCAACTGTTCATAATTGATTTGTAAGTAGTCTTATACACACCATGTGCAACAACAAAGTACATACAACAATACTATGTACAATCGTAGTCTAGTACTACTCAATAATGGCACTCATTACAGTGCAACTAACAACGGTGGATTTTGTGAGGGGGACTAAAACTCACTAACTAGTACTCTAATAAACAAGCAGAAATCGGTTGCTGAGTAAATTATTTCATTGAATGTGTGGTCGGTGAAAAACATGATTAAATCAACTTATAAATAGCAAACAAGTTGATGGCATTCATCCTTGATCTTCCACGCTAGTATATATATATATATATATATATATATATATTTCTCTTACATACACATGCTGTAAAGATTCATGTACTTCTTTGAGTTCTTAAAAAACTACACTAACTACAGTAAATAACACAATAATGAAAGTTAATATAGTTTAATGTTCCTTAGCTGTGAGCCTGTCATGAATCGATCAATGGTGTGTATGTGTGCAATAAAATTATATGTTGCCCTCATTCTCTATAATAATAGCGTTCTCGAGAAATAATATGAGTACGTAGTTRAAATAATTTTAGAAAAGTTTTTGATTTGATGTCAATTGAAAAATATATCAACAATTCATTTATGCATGAGTACTATGGTACATGTAGGGTCTGTTTACATTAGCTTATTTTCAGTTCAGTTCAGTTCAGTTCAATTGATTTCAGTTAATGTAAACAGGCTCATATAGTACTCGTGATGATTTGCTAATTGCTATCACATGTATTGTACATTTGCACCTCAGTCACTGTCATGATAAATAAATATTATAGTATTTTTATATATAAAAAATAATAATAACGCAAGATGATTTCAACCTTCTTGAAAAAAAAATATTTATACGAAGTATTTATAAATAGTGAAAATAAAGGACTAAATTAGTAGGCATTGGCAATTGATGAATTAGACGATGATGAGTTAGTATATTCCCTAAAATACACAAAAGATACTCATGAAGTGTAGTCTTGTTATATCTGTCATTGTCAAGATACCTTATTACTATGGATTAGTATTCAAAACAACACTCTTAAGATACTAATGACCATCACATGGAAGGATGATGCAGATTTAGTGAAGGTAATTACTTTATTAATCAAGCAAGTWGACCCCACATAATARAATGTAGTATAAGAATATAGTATAATAATATAATATGATAATATATATGATATGATGATTGAACATATATATACTTGTATAGTAGACAGTACAGACACTATGGATCAATTTTAGCCCCTTTAATTTGTGAAAGCCGACAAAACTTCCAACTAATTAAGTACTAACCCTCTTCTAATAAAAATAATTAGCCTCAAATTCTGGAATCTTGTAATTCTTCTCCCAACCTAATCGATCACTCTTGTTTGTGGTCCTTCCAAAGAATACCATCCAATACAATTTTTAGAAATGGTCTATAGATAATTAGCTATACAACATATACAATTTTTGTATGAACACGATAACAATCGTTATGATGTAAAAAAAATTAATAGCGTGAACAACAATTTTATTGAGTGATATTGTCTTATAATATAATACGAATCGAAGTATTCTGATAGTCGACTCTGAATAAATGATGATTAATACCCGATCCCGATGTTCAAACACGCCAAGAGAATGGGATGAAGTGTCAAGTTGGGACAATTCAAATGATGCGCAAACAAGCAATATGTGGAGGATCCAATTTATGCTTTAAATATCGGATATATATAGTTGGCGGTCCCCTCGATCTATTCTTTTAAAGCTAGCATGAAAATGATACAACCAAAGCTTCAACTTACATTTTACAGCATGCAATCGTTGCAACTTGCGACTTGTTACGTACTTTGAGTTAGCCATGTTATTAGCTCGCTTTTGATCACAGATTGCCATGTGCTAAGCTTATACATATATACGTCCCTCGTTGCATACATATTCTATTATTCATTCTAGGAAAAGTTGCACCAAACTAAGTTTATTATTTTACTACTTGTATAGTATGATTTATATGCGCATCTCGCATCTCTTTCGGTATATTATATTGTATTGTATGTAATGCGACTATCTAGGGTTGTGTTTCTTCTCTAGAATGTCAAGTTGCTATAATTTATGTTTGACTTTTTTCTTGAAATTTTAATGTATGTACTTACTACTTAGTGCACTAGCTAAGCTAGTGCTATATTTTATGTACATAGGTTGTTCGAAATCGTGAAATGGTTCTTAAAGGTAAATATATACATTCAACCTCGGTCACTATATTATGTTTAAAATCGAATAAGAAGTTGTTTCACGAAAGTATGGGTTAAGAAATTTATCACGTGTCCATTCAGAAGTTATTTTTGTGAAAATTCATGATATAAGTCAGTTTGTATATATAGACACTTATAAGATCGATTATATTTGACCTGTTCGAAACTATGTATGGATACATGAAGTCCGCCAAAATGATCCAAAACAAAGAAAAGAAAGGCAAAGGAAAAAAAAGAAGTGAAGAACTTTAGAGCTTTTGTAAATGAAATAGTGTAAATAAAAGTTGGAGGATGAGCAAATGATTAGGGTCACACACACACAAATACAGAATGACACAAAAAGGCAGTAGTAGAAGCATAAGCTGCTCCACTACTTGTTTCCCTAGATCCCGGTGATAAA
>SNQN01000369.1:54404-64513 GCA_008642245.1 Bassia scoparia | reverse complement strand
TATATATATATATATATATATATATATATATATATATATATATATATATTATACAGAAGTACATTATATTGTATTAAATTAAAGTGTACAATATTATTCGAAAGTACATAATATCATACACAAGAATAACATCGATTTAAAATAAAATAAAAACAATTTGTGTATCATCTACCATCCACCATCACATTCATCACACAAATTTGACCATCACTTTCATCCCACCATCACGTTCATCATCTCCAATTGTGATTAATTAAAAAAAAAAACAACCAACCTTATTCTCTTCTCCGGCACCTATTACATACCACAAATCCGAACATCTCGTGTCAACGAACAAACTTGATGACGAAGATTCCTCAACGATCAATCTGACTGCTTTGAAGAATCGATTGTGAATGAAGGAAGAGGAAATTTAGGGATTTATAATTTGGGAAAGTTGTTGACTGATTTTTTGTTAAGGAAAAAAGACTTAGTTTGAGTGAAATATCACGTGATGAGTTTGTTTGGATCTACAATAAAGTTGTTGTGATCTGAGTCCACGCAAGACTGATTGAAAATTGTAACATCAATTGATGTAATAAATGATGATTTAATTGATATTTTTCCATTTTTGGATTTTTATGCATAACCCTCAATATTATTACTCCCTCCGTTCCATAATGTTCATGCCACTTCCTTTTTTCCAACTATTCACAAGTGGATGAAATCTTGCAAATAACCTTTAATATATAAAGGTAAATATTATAGTGATGTGGGATCTAGTTTGATTTGTATTAATGGGTAGATTATTAATATTCAATCGTTTTAATTTTCACAAATCTATAACTAAAGATATAACCGTTACAAACATGCATTGAAAGCGTATGGACAATAACTAGAAGGAACATTATGGAACAAAGGGAGTAATTAATTTCAATAATATTGTATTAAATAACATTATTAATTAATTATAACTTATAATAATAGTAATAACAATAACAAGACGAAGAAAAGGAAGTAGAGATGAACTGATGAACTGAAAATAAGCTTGCTTCAGCTCCATTCAATAGTAGTAATAGTAATAGTAATAATAATCAGATTCGCATTAACCAGAGGAGTGGAGCTTCAAATTGTATCTCGTCTCCCCTCTAATTTTTTTGTAGATCTTTTGATCTTCTTTGTTACCTGTAAACTTCTAATTATGATAATGATGATGATGATGCTGATAACAATAACAATAACAATAACAATAACAATAACCCTGGAAGTGAGTTTTAAAACTTTACTTTGCTATGCGTACTTGTCCCCCTTATGTTTTTGGCAGCTCAAGTCTCTTTTGTTGTCCCCCTCATCTCATTGTCACCTCTTCGGGACTTCATTTTGGAGAATGGTAGTGACGCCTTGCCACCTTATCCTTTGCTTACAGAAGTTTATGTAATCCCCCGTAAATTTTGGATATTTATAATTATATTTTCTTATAAATATAAAACAATTATTTTATAAAACGATTCGACTTACTTAAAATTCCATTTAATTTTATTATTTTGCTTAAGATATATTTCATGATATATTTTTACTTGATTTGATTTTATTTTATCCAAAACAATTGTTTAAAAAAAAAAATATATATTTCAGAAATAGAATTATTTTAAATCAACTAAACCTAGGTATAAAAAGGGCTACTTCTTCCCTTAATCTTTTCAATCACGCCACTTTTCATTCATTACTTTTCAAAAAAAAGAAAGAGAGAAGAGAAGGGATCTAAGTCGAGACAGAGAGAGGCACGAGAAAGAGAGAGGAAGCCACCGTGCTGTCTGCCACTGTGCTGCCTACCACCGCGTCGAAGCCGCCACCGGAGCCGCAACCCTGCTGCGTTGCTCTGCTGTGTGCTGCGGTTGTTACTGCTGTGCTGCGTTGCTGGTTTGTGCACTGGTTGCTGGTTGCTGCTGCTAGTTGCGTTGTGTGCTGCGTGTTGGCGAGGCTACTGGCTCGCGCACAGATGCGCACGCATAACGAGCATGGTTCGGTCCTCCTCTCGCTGTTCTCCTTGAATTTCGCTCTTTAATGGTTTTTATTTGATTTTTGCATGACGAAGTTTGTACTAAGTAATTATATGCAATTTGTTTTAAGTTTAATTAACAAAATTATTGGTATGTGTGAAATTGTTTTGATGATTTAATTAGATATGATTTTCAGATTTTAATTAAGATTGGAAATTAAGGGTTTTTAAATTGGGGATTTTATGTTTTAGGGCTAGGGATTGCTTATTAATTGTTTTATCTTACATTCGAAATTATATGCAATGGGATTTGAAATTTTAGGGCTTTAATAAATTTAGTTTAATTATGAATATCTTTTCGAGATTTTGATGACTTTTAACCTATGTTTTGTAAGGAATAAGGCTCTGTTTATGAACTATTAAATAAGTTACAATTTAAGACTTTGTATCCTTCAAGTTTTAATAATTCAGGTTATCATCAAAGTATTTTGAAGCTATTAGTGTTGAAAAATAATTGGTTTTCACTTCAAAACCAATTTGATTTTATATTGTATCCTTGTTGCGTATGTTTTCGAGTTTTAAAGGTTTTATATTAAGGGAATTTTCAGAATTATTCCAAGGAATTAGTGTTAAATTTCTTTATTGAAAAACTAGATTTTTTGATTTTTTCAAGCTTAGCTTAATATAATTTTAACAACTCTAATGGGGTTTTTTAATGAAGAAAAAGGACATGTTTTTAGTGAACTTTTGAGGCAATTAAACATACTTAGTATTGCTGTAATTTAAAGTCAAGTTGTGTTGATTAAGTTTTATTATATGATTAGGAGAAGACTTTCGTAAGAGGTCGATTCTTACGTGTTAGTTGGCTTGTCGCTCAGTTTTTCAAGGTAAGTACTACTTGCGAAATCTTAAGCTTAAAGTCGTTTGAGGATGTTTGTTAATAATGAAGATGAGTGAAACGTCCATGAAGTTGTTTGATAGTCACAAGTGATTATTAATTGGATATTGGTTTATATTTGTGGAGATTGAGGAATATTGTTGGAACGGATTATTCAGAGTTGTGATTATGGAGGTTGCAAGTTCAATTGGTCTTTAATTAATTAATTCGGTCTATTGAGGTTAATTTTTTTAAATAATGTGGATTGTAGTGGGTCAAGTAAAACTTGTCATGAGGTGTTCTGATATACAGGAAATGAATTAAGTGGAGTCAAGTTCACTTGCTTCATGAGGTGAATTTTGATATATGGTTGAATTAAAGCCGGAGTTAAGTGTAATCTCATAGCAGCGTGATTTTTGATTACTCGTTCATGATTATTGTGAATTGCGTAAAGGGAGTATTCAAGTCTTTATTGACGAGGTTATTTGTTAAAATAATTGGTCATGTGTTTGTGGTTGTTTGTGAGTCATATGAACTTGTCAATAATTAACGATTAAATAATAAAGTTGGATGAGCAATAAAAACCTGGATTGGTGACGTCTAGAGTATTGACAATCAGGGGGTTGGGGTTGGACTATATTCGCTTCTTCCGAGGGCGTTGATCAAGCGTCCTCTTCAAAGGTTTTCTTACTATTACTGTTGGATATTTTAATATCTGATAGGGGTTAGTTGAGATATACTAGCTTCGGTTTGACGGCGTCGCGCCGTTCACCATTTTTGATGCCTTCGACGGAGAGGCATGGGGAATTGAACTGTGGACCTAGTGTGTCTGGGCTTTGAACTGTGGCACTCGTCGTGTCTGGGATTTGGCACTTTGTCTATTGCTCAATCATATCTTAATGTAGTTAATATATTGAGTCATGTATGGGAGTTGAGGTAAATTTATTTTGCCAGGTACATTAAGTTATCAGAAGCTATTGATGTTTGGGATTGTTTTGGTATTGGAGCAGCTGTAATGTAATGACAGTGTATGTTATTTGATCTGATTGTTTGATCGATTGTGGAAAGTATTGTGTAATTGTTGTTCAAGTGGTTTGACAAATACTTGGGTTTCTCTTTGTTTCTAAGCAGGTGTCGTATCGGTGTCCAGTTTAGGGGAGATGCTGTCCGTCTTTGTTATTTTCCTGATTTTCGCGTAATTTGATGTACTCTTCCAGCTTATGCTGATTGTCGTGCTTTGTGTTGTTGTGTTTGTCGTTTCCACATTCATTTTCTTGTGGACTGTGATGATCCTTATTTATTTGGAATTATGGGGCAGATTTCTCACAGGTTTGGCAATAAAGTAATAGGACTTGGACGGATGGTTGAGTGGAGAGCCGAAGTTTTTTAATAACTTACAGTTTTGTAGACTCATTCAGAAACGTTTGCATTTTGAGTTTACTATGTTATCTTTTAAAAACAGGGATTTTTACTTGGTTTGCAAAATAAGGGGCGAATGGTTCAACTTGTTAAACGAGTTTTTCCATGTTGGGATTCTAATATTTGTTTGAACTATTTTTGCTAACTTGAATTCCGCTGAAAGATGTTTATGCCTAAACGTTGAAACACGTGGGCGTGAACGACCAATTCCCGTATTTTTAAGTTTAATATATCACAGGGTAAAGGTGGAGAATTAATTGGGGTGTTACACGTGGTAATGCAGTTAAAACAGAATTTCTTTCAATTCTTTTCGTAAACTTGTTTTATTTAAATATTTTAATATTATTTTTCACGATATCTAAGATTTCTTCTTTTTCAACAGAATTCGGTGAGATTTGGTAGTTTAGGTCGCTTTAGGACGGGAACGTTTGTGTGTTATTTCATCTTTTTTTTTTCTGTGTGCTTGTTGGAATAATTGCTCTATGTTAATTCATTTTATACATGTTTGTTGGTTACGTCGTTTGTGTCTCTGTTTCTTTTAAAGTTGACAACCACTCAATTACATTTTCCTTTACAAAAACTTTTTGTTAACTTCTTTTTCGAGTTCGAGGACGTAACCTCTTTTTAGGGAGCTATGATGTGAAAAATTTTTTTTTTTTAACCAAACACTTTTTTCGCGATTTTTTCTAACATAAGCTTTGGATTATTCAAGATTCTAACACAAATTAATTTGAATTACTTATTTTCTCATTTAAGGAACATGAATAACCTTTTATCTTCTTTTACATCCTGTATTACCTATTTTTGAAACAAGTAAAGGACACACGATTTTTAAGTTATTAACAGAGTATTTTTCATTTTAGAAATTTTTATTTACTTTACATTTGAATTGATAACAATTTATGAATAAGTATTATTCTTGACGCCTAACTTTTATGTTTAAATTTTTATTTATTCTATTGACAAGCTATCTTAAATATTTTGCTACTTTCGGCAACATCCTATATTACGTTATATTTTTTATTATAGCATATTTATCTTGAATACTATTTCTATGGTTCAAATATTTTAGATAATTGGTTTTTTCAATTTATGGGTTTTATTGGATTAGTATTAATACTTCATTTTAGGATTAATTATCCCCGTACCTAAATAATATGTGTCTACTTGATTGGTGAAAGATCTAAATGAATGCCTAATCTGTGATTAATTTGGATTGTAAATTTGGAACAATGGGAGTAGGATATTAAGAAGCTCCTTTGAACAACCACCGTATGAATGACACACTGTTTATTAAATGAGTCTGGACTTTTTGATCCTGATGTTATAGTTCGTTGTTTCAACTGTTGTACTCAAATAACTTTTTCTTTTCGAACCCTGTTATTTTTGTTTATTGCCATCGAGCGAAGTCATCTTGTGATAAATCCCTGAAAGCTTACCATTAAACTCGAAGAGGCGTTTTTTTTTTTCCATTTAATGTTGTTGAGTTGACTGAGGGGTCTTGGATGTCTTTTGAAATGAACATTGGGATTACATGGTCGTGAGATTGTGATTATGAAATGTACGTAAGGGATAGTGGAGAAGAGTGTGACCCATCGAAGTCCTCTAAGGAAATGAAAAGTTGGGGACTAGTTGTCTGGATGAGAGATACGAGTAAATAGTTTAAAGGGTTATCCAGTTATCTTTTTGTTGTGTGAAGACTTGAGTGTGTGAGGAGAGTAACAGAATAGAGATGTTATAGTGGTGAATGAGTCATAAATGTTTTCTTGCCAGAGAAATCTCGGGGAGTGTACCTGAGAGGAAAGTAAGTTGACCATAGTTTATTTCGAGGACTGCTAATTTCCTAACGCCTAATAGAATGGCACAACGAAGTTAAGGAGTTAATAAGTCAAATGCAGATTGATAGACAAGTGATCTAATAGGTAATGCATCACATTGGAGAACACAATTTATTTGTGGAGGAAAAGATGAAAGTTTTCGACTGTGTTTGATTATTGGGATTTAAACTATGTATATAGAGGGATGGTTATCATTTACGAGATTAGATGAGTTATAAATGAAGTTACAAGGATGAGTGATTTTTAGGTGACGTGAGGTCAGATGTCACAGTTGAGGTTGCTAACAAAAACATTCTAAAACTACTTTTGAGATCTCGGTTTTGGGCGCTATGAGTTTATTATGTTGCTTTGGTGGTTACAGACGAATTCGGAGGATTAACAAGTTTGGGTTAAAACAATTTTTCAGGAATTTAATGAGTGTAGTATTTTCTGAGTAGACAAATTGTGGTGTTTTATTGAATGATAGTCTTGATATTGAGGAATGAGGAAGAACATGTTGCAAATTGAGGACTGTCTGGAACACTTTCAAGTCATACGTTGCCTGCCATTTTTCCAATGTGTTGTGGTTAGAACGTTATGTCTTTGGGTCATTGTTGGTTGTTTACATGGTATCTGAGTGTTTTTGGAGAAGTATCTAGTTTGCCTGGGATGCTTCTTGTTCGTGGGGTGAGTTCGGGGCACCGTAACTTTTTCTTTTAAGGGGGGTAGAATGCGAATAATTTTCGCAGTTCTTGCCTGTTTTACCTCTTATTGCTTAATTTTGGCCTGTTTTGTGTGTTTGGGTCAAATATCATGTCAAGTCTGGCTTGATTTTGGCTGGAGGCTTGATTTGGTTGAGTACACATACTATAAAAGTGTGGTGAAATTGGTGTCAAGTGTGGTCGTTGGAGCATCATTTCAGTGATACACAAGTAAGTTTAAGCAATACAATACACTTTTTCGATTGAAATTCTGTGGTTTTGGGTTATAGTTTCGGGGACGAAACTTTTAGGGGGGTAGATTGTATCGCGTAATTTTCGAACTAATTATTGAAATGGTATTTTCTATAAATTTATATTATGTTTATTGTTTAAAAAAGATATATACTTTATTTGAAAGCGATTTTTTTAATTTAAATTCTTATTATGATGGAACTATTTTCATTTTATCAAAAATAAAAATAAATAATAAATAATTAAATTAAACTTTAACTAGGTAAAAATGAATCAGTTAAAGGGTTTATTTCTTGCTTTCAAACCACTTCACGGGCACTTTTCATTATCTCTTTTCAAAACAAAAAAAAAAAAAGAAGAGAGAGAGAGGGAAGTCGAGACAGAGAGAGAACGAGAAGAGAGAGGAAGCACGCTGCTGCTGCACAGTGCCTGCTGCACCTGTTTGGTCGAGCCGCCGGGTTGTTTTGTTTGTGTTGTTGTTTGCTGAGACCAGGTAGCGCAACACTGGGCTGCGGTTGCTTCTGCTTGTGTGCTGGGTTGTTCTGCTGTGCTGCGTTGCTGGTTGCTGCACTGCGTTGTGGTTGCTGCACTGCTGTTGGTTGTTGCTCTGCGTTGTTGCGAGGCCTGCTGGCCACGTGGCTCACCGCATCACCACGACTGACTGTGTCCTCCTTCTCCCTTCTTCTCGCTTTTGATTTCCTTATGATGGTTTTAATTTGATTTTTCATGACAAGTTTTACTATAAATTATATGCAATTGTTTTTAAGTTTAATCCTCTAAAAACTTATTGGTATTGTGGGGAAATTGTTTTTGATGATTTCAATTAAAGATATGAATTTTCAGATTTATTAAGAATGAAATTAGGGTTTTAAAAATTGGGGATTTTTATGTTTTAAGGGCTAGGGATTGCTTATTACTTGTTGTATAACATTGAATTATATGAAATGGGATTTGAAATTCTTTAGGGCTTTAACTAAAATTTAGATTTAATTATGAATATTATTTTGCTGAGATTTTGATATTTAAACTATGTTTTTGAAGGAATAATAGGCTTGTTTATGAACTATTAATAAGTATAATTCTAGACTTTGTATCTTCCAAGCTTTTAATAATTCAGTGTTCTCATAAATATTTTTGAAGCTATTATGGTGAAATAATGGGTTTTCATTCAAACAATGATTTAATATATTGTACACTTGTATGCGTATGTTTTCGGTTTTAAAGGTTTTCTATTAAGGGAAATTTTCAGATATTCAATGGAATTAAAGTGTTGAAATTTCTTAATTGAAAAACTAGATTTTTATGATTTTTCAAGCTTAGGCTATAAATATAATATTTAAACTATAAGGGGTTTTTTTTATTGCAGAATAAGACATGTTGTTTAGTCACTTTTGAGGCACATTAAAATCATTGTTTTGTGTAAATTTTAAAAGTCAGTGTGTTGATTAAGTTTTATTATATGCATTAGGAGAAGACTTGTAGAGGGTCGATTTCTAAGTGTTAAAGTGGCTTGTCGTCAGTTTAAATTCAAGGTACGTACTACTTGCGAAATCTTAAGCTTAAAGATCGTTTGAGGATGTTTGTTAATATAGAAGTATGAGCTAGGAAACGTCCCATGAATTGTTTTATAGTCAAAGTGAAATTATTTATTGGTATATTGGTTTATTTTGTGAGGATTGAGGAATATTGTGGAACGGATTATCATGAGTGTGATTATGGAGGTTGACACTAGTCAATTGTTTCTAATTTATTATTTGTCTACTTGAGGTAATTTTTAATATAAATGATGGATTTAGTGGGGTTAAGTAAAACTTTGTCATGAGGTGGTTTATAAATACAGGAATGAATAATGGAGTCAAGCTCCCTTGCTTCATGAGGTGAATTTTGATATTGGTTGAATTCAAGGGAGTTAAGTGTAATTTACTCATGAGGTGATTTAATTCTCGTTATGGACTTAATGTGTGAATTGAGTAAGGGAAGTATTCAGTCTTAATGCCGAGGTTATTGGTTAAAATAATTGGTATGTTTTGGTGGTCTTGTTTTGTGAGTCATATGAACTTGTCATAATTAACCGATTAATAATAAAGTCTGGATGAGCTAAACTGGATTGGTGCACTCTAGAGTATTGACAATCAGGGTTGGGGTTGCGACTATATTGGTTCTTCCGAAGGGCGTTTGATCACGGTCACTTTCAGGTTTTTCTTAATATTTACTTTCGTTCTGGATATTTTAAATATCTGATAGGGGTTAGTTGAGATCTCACAGCTTCGTGACGGAGGTCGGCGCCCGTTCACGCATTTTGATGCTTTCGACGGAGAGGCATGGGGGAATTGAACTGTGGCACTAGTGGTGTGTCTGGGATTTGAACTGTGGCACTCGTTGTGGTTCTGGGATTTGGACAACGTTGTCTATTGCTCAAATGCATATCTAATGTAGTATAATATATTGAGTCATGTATGGGTTGAGTTTAATATTTTTGCAGTACATTAGTTATCAGAAGTATTGATGTTTTGGGATTGTTTTGGTATTGGAAGCAGTGTATGTTAATAAGTAGTGTTATATTGATTGAGTTTTGGGATCCGTTGTATAGTATGATGTTGTTAAGTGGTTTGAACACCACAATTGGGTTTCCTTTTGTTTTAGCAGGTTCGTAACTCCGTATGTCCAGCTTTTTTAGGGGAGATGGTCGTTTGTTTTCTGATTTTTCGTGATTTGTATGTACTCAGCTTTGCTGAATTGTGTGTTGTGTTGTTTGTTGTCGTCCAACTTTCTTCTCTCTTGGTGGACCCTGTGATTGACTTATTTCATTTGGAAATTGGGGAGCAGATTTTCACAGGTTTGCAATAAAGTATAGGACTTGACGGATGTCGAGTGGAGAGCCGAACGTAATTTTAATAACTTACACGTTTTGTAGACTCTTCAGAAGTTTGATTTTGAGTTACTATGTTTTTTTTAAAAAGGGATTTTTTACCTGGGTTGCAAATAAGGGCGTAATGGTTCAACTTGTTTAAACGAGTTTTTCCATGTTGGGATTTAATTATCTTGGTTGAACTATTTTGTAACTT
>SNQN01000369.1:34440-54379 GCA_008642245.1 Bassia scoparia | reverse complement strand
ATCAAGAATCGCGGAGGAAAATGGCCTATCAATTACAATGCACAAAACTAGTCATAAATTTTCAATCGAGCAAACGTGTGGATTACGAAGCATTAAGTCTTGTATCGAGGTGCGGGGTTACGCTCTATACGTTGCAGGAATGGTACTATGCTAAGAAGGGTGAAGGTGGCTGAGAAACGTAAGGGGAAATTAAAAAGGGAATGCCCAAGGATAAGAATGGAACTAAAAAGCGTTTTTGGGTCTATCCGATTTTTTTGTTTTTTTTCTTTTATTGTGTTTTTGTGGAATTTGTATTGAGATTATCCTGAATGAGAGTTGGAGTATAGTACGTAGATACGAATCATATAAAAAGATAAAAAGACAATTAGTAGAGCGCATAGCAAAGAAATATGATTTAGGGAAATAGAAGCACTTAGCACTCCGTTGTGTCTTAGGGGATAGGTTGATCGGGCTGAGTGAAGTGCGCCAGAAAAATCTTGTAGCGAAACAACTTTTATCGTATCGTATCTGTTGCGGCGATGCCCGTGAATATAATATGTAATAGAATGTTTTGAGTCAGGTATTTGGAGTCAATTGAGTTTTCTCATGCAGGTGAAATCAGTTAAGCAGGAGCAATTGAGGATTTTGGATTTGTAATGTATGGAGCAGTTGTATGTTAGGTGTTGATGATATGTTTTGAGATTGGGGAATATTTGTATTTGTACATATGTTGCTCAAGTGGTTGACATTAATAGACACTTGGGTTTCTCTTGTTGTTTCTAAGCAGGTGTCGTACATGGTATGTCCAAGTTTTAGGGGAGATGCTGTCGTACTTCTCTTTTTTCTGACTTTTCGTAGATTTGATGTACTACTTCTAGCTTGCTGATTGCTGTTTTGTTTGTGTTTGTGGTTGTCCACTATTTTCTTTCCTTTGGGGACCCATGTGAATGATCATTTTCATTGGAATATGGGGAGCAAGACTTTTTACAGAGATTTGCAATCAGATGACTAGCCTTGGATGGTTGGGATGAGTGATAGCCGATCGTGCTTTAATAGTTTGATTTAATAACGTAGACTTTACATAACGACTTTGCTACTTAGATTCAATTTGGTTGTTTTAAAAAGAATTTTATTATGGTTTACGAATAAGGGCCTTAATGGTTCCAATTTGTCAATCGATTTTATACATCTTTGAGATTTTATAATTTGGTTAAACTATATCCTTTTTGATTTCCGCTGTAAAAGWTTGTTTTAGCCTAAACGTTTGAACACGTGGCGGTGACATGCCAATGATTCTCCGTATTTTAATTTAATTATTTCACAGGTAAAGGTGGAGAATTATTGGGGTGTTACAGTTTAGGTATTTATTCTGCGGTTGATGTTCGACATTATGCTTTTAATATTTTACGTCGCATCTTCAATCTACCAGTTTACAGGCTACGCTTATTTGGCATTCATGTGTTGTTGCCCTGGGTTCTGTCTTCAATGATGTTCTACGTCTTTTTAACGGGATCGTGGAATCACCGTCCTCAAGCTCATGAAGAAATTGACAGATTCACATAATATACTAGGTACCCGGTTTTAACTTTTAATTTGGATTCGATGACACCCAAAACCAGTACCGATGGAAACGGGTACCCACCGGGGTGACAGGTCTAAATTTTAAATACCTCGAATCGAAATCAGCACCGACACAATCGATTTTGAGTTTGGACCTACTGGTACCAAATACTGGATCGGGTACATAGGTTTTTTGCTCATCCTTAATACAGAGTAGTCTAGCAACTTTTAATTAATTAATAGTTAATTGTTGCTTCTCAGTGGATACAATTCTACTGGCGCTAGTTACATTAGTTGGTGTTATTAGGTTATTTTTTATAGGTGCGCTACAGCCTTGTCAACTGATGAGAACGATGAAGTTCTTTGACCGACGGATGTGTTACTTTATTCTCGGGATAACGACTTGCCAACTTTGATGTGTGTGTTGACCTGATGGAGTCTTCTCATTTGACACATTATGGGTTAGCTGACTTCGTACATAGTCGTGTTTTGTCGGTTGCAGCGAAAGTGGGACAAGTACGACACAATGTAAGGCTATTGGCTACGATTTTCTTCTAATTCATTTTTTTCCTTCTCTTCTTTGGGGGAATTGGACAAGGGGATGTTGCGTTTCTGAAGCGGATCTAGACGTTCCCCAAGGCTCTATGCATTGGGAGACGTGCAGCCGTTCACGTTTTTCAACATGCTCGGGTTTGCAATAAGTAGAGGAAAGAAGACCTGGATTGTATCTCAACTTCCCTCTAATTTCTTTTAGATCTTTAATTTCGCTTTTGTAGCTTTGCACAATTTCAACGTTTTGCTTTGTTTTGCTTCTTGTTGTTCGGTTTCGGCTGGGATTTTTCCCAAGCATTATTTGGCAGTTATTCTTCATTATATGGCATATATAAGTACAACTTGTAAATATAAGAAACATTTAGCTTATGTTTAACTTATGTTTTACATTTAACTCGTCCAAAAAAAAAACTTATGTTTATGTCAAGTTCTCTCATATTGTATTCATCATTTATCAAACACAACCATAAACACACTTGTTCTCATTTGGAGTGAATTGTACTAAGTGCGATTCTCTCGATATTTCGTTGTATCTCGAAAATGAGCTTCGTAAAAGGGACCGAATATCACTTTTGAAAAAGTGTTTCGTACATGTCTTAAAGTGTGTTTTTGTTTTTGTTTTTCAATCGTTCTTTGTGACCATTGTTTTCTTTAAATTTTCTAACAATAATTGAGTACTAAACTACTAATATAGGAAAGGGATTTCTTCAAAACGTGAAACTTTAGGTAAAGTTGCCGTTTTGGTACTAATGTAGGAAATGCAAAGGATTTCTTGGTCTAGTGAACAAAGAATGCCATATTTGTATTTGCATAAGAATTGAAGTAAAGGAGTACTCTCTAAATTAAACAACCTTAAGTTTCCATGCGCGAATATATGTACTCCGTGATAGACTGATAGTTACATTGCCTTGCAAACAAATTAAATAATAGAGTGAATACCAAGATGAAAATGGTTCTTTTTTGATGAGAAGGTGAAAATGATTCTTTGAAAGTGTTGTGTGGTTCGTACTAATTTATAATGTTACTGCCATTTCTCATTTACACGTTTGTCAACGCACAATTTATATGTTAAATATTTTGAGATATATAATAGTAAAAATTATAAAAATTAGATATTAATAAAGTATTCAGTAAGACGAATCAAACAAGATCTCACTTGACTTTATTTTTTCTTATATATTGACAACAATTTAGAAGATTCTCATAACTTGTAAACAGTGTCAAATTCCCTTGTGACAGGAACATTAAAGAACGAATGGAGTACTTATATTAGTTTCTTAACTACTCTCATACCAAAAAAATAAGAAACGACAATGATTATTGAATCCATTTTCGACCTATATTACTGTAATTTTTTTCATACCAAATACCCTCTTAAATTTACCTTCTACAAACTCGTCATTTTTATTGGAAAAAGTAATGTACAATACACTGAAAAGAATAAACCATGTGTAAAGACGAAAGTTTAAAGTTTAACAAGCAAAGAAATTAATATCTTGGCATCAACATTCACGAAATTCTGTCGCGTGTCATGAATGTTAGAATATATTATTAAGCTGTGAAAGAGAGCAAGGTCAAATTCCAAGTGTAAGTGATACTCACATCAACACACATATAGTCTATAAATTCTTTTTTTGACATTGCCCAAAAAACAATGATATATACAACACATCAACGAAAACACAAAATTTCTAGTAATACAAAGTTAGTCGTTGAAGGCTTGAAGCAGCATATTGAAGTACATACTCCAATATATATACTTCGTATATATATATATATAGATATATAGGTAATTAACTTAACTTGCTTCTTACCTGATCTTTTAAGTTTTAACGAATTCCATTATTCATGCATGTCCATGTTACCCAACTGCGTTAATACTTGATAGTTGATACTCCGTACTATAGAATAATTTTACATTTTTTAGTTGTTACTCTAAAATTAATTAATTACGGAGTGCATCAATTCATTCAATGACTCATCTCTATTATACTCCTTCCGTTTTTTAGATGTTTCATATCATTTTGAAAGGATTTTTAAGAATTGATTGAGTTGAATAAAATAGTTGAGCAAGTTGGGTAAAAAATTGAATAAGTTAGGTAAAAGAGTAAATGTGTACGTGAATAAAATTTTATGGAAAATAGTAATTTTGGGTGAATAGATTGATTAAAATAATGAAAGTTGACTTTAAAAAATAAGTACTCCCTCCGTTTTTATTTAGTTGTTCCAGTTTCTATTTTGGGATGTTTTTAAATAGTTGTTCCAAACCAATCTAAAAATAACTTTTTCACATTTTARCTACTTTATTTACTCTAACATTAATGACTTACCCRTTTCTAAAGTCAACTTTCATTACTTTACCCAATCTTTTCACCCAAAATTACTATTTTCCATAAAATTTCATTCACACATTTACTCTTTTACCTAACTTATTCAACTTTTTACCCAACTTACTCAACTATTTTATTCAACTCAATCAACTCTTAAAAACCGTTCCATAATGGTATGGAACATCTAAAAAAAACGGAGGGAGTAATTCATTAATGTTAGAGTAAATAAAGTATGTAAAAGGTAAAAAAGTTATTTTTAGATTGATTTGGAATATCTATTTGAAAACGACCCAAACAGAAAAGTAGAACATCTAAAAAAAATGGAGGGAGTATAAGTGAATGGGGGAGCTGAGGCATGGTGTCCTTCTTCGAAGCTATAAAACTACCCTTAATGAAAAGAAATGATAAAATACAAATATACCCTTATTGAAAAGCAAATATTAGGAAGCTGAGATTAAAAACATTAATTGCGTAGTTAATTTAATATAGTTACAAAACATTATCACTCTGCCATTCAAACATAAAAAGTTCACTATTAATTTTGAAAAAAAATACAATAATAGTTCAAAATCTACCGTTTAACATCTAAAAGCATGTCATTTCAAGAATCACAAATTTTATTCCACGTAATGTTGCAAATAAAATTGTTATCAAACATAAGCTCATGATATCATTTTTTAAAAATACTTATGTATGCTAAAAGTAAGTGTTAAAATTTATGCAGGTACACATCGCGTGCCAAAAATACTATTATCTATTATATAAGGGAGAGAGATTTTTTTTGTGTGTGTGTGTGAGGTAAGCTTAAGGAAATCAATTTGATTGTTTCATTGAATATTTAATTAAAATTTCCAATTCCATTAAATCTTTATCTTAATCAATATAATTATTTGATATTACAATTTGAATTCATCAAGGCTAAATAGGTATTTTTGTAGCGGATACTGTATCATCTTTCGCCCCCTCACTTGTATATATAATAGAGATTAACTAAAATATTAAGCCTAACAACTAATCTCTCGTAGTAGTTTTACTAGTTTATATTGATATCTCAATAGGTAGCATCTATCCCTCCAAATTGTTGTTGTCGTCATCGTCATCATCATCATTACAAGGTAAGAAATGCATGCGTATGCGTACATAGTGTTTTAAGATATTTAAAAATGTAATAAAATAAAGTATGTATAAATTCATAAACCATTCAACTATATATCAAGAGTTAAGAGATGGAGTTTTAGATTTAGATATGTAATAAAAGTGTTTTGAAAGGGTAAGACTACACATACATTTAGTACGTGTATGTGGCTCCCAAAAACACTCTTCTAATATTCCCCCTCCTATTGGTTTTCATAAATCTCACTCCACTAGTGATCTTCTATAATGGCCCATATTCTCCCTCATTTTTCTATTCCTAATGGTTAGTGTGTGTTAGTATATGTTAGTGTATGTGTAACATCTCTCTACTTGAAAACTTCGTACATGATAAGGTATCAATGCATTTATTAATGAAAATTAATTGTCAAAGTTGTAGAAATAAACATGATTTATGAGTTTTTTTTAATAATTAACTTTGGATAAATGACCTTATCTCATAAAGACTGCGGATGGATGTCAAGTTCATCCACTATTGGAAATCCAATGACATTAGACTTAGATAAGGAGTACTTTATGTCGGGAAAATCTCGATTCATCCAGTGGATGTCCGAAAATTAGATATCTAATGACATTTTGATAAATAAAATAAATAAAAACAAATGACGAAATTATAAATAAAATATTTCATATATTTACCAAAATGTTATTAATATTCAATTTTTGGACATCTACTAGACGAACTAGGCATGTTTCCTTTATGTCCAATAAAAACCCTCAAAATTAAACTACTTCGTACTTGTATGTTGTATTGTTGTATATCTTTTTAATCATTGGACTCCCGTATCTAATAACTAGGTCTACTATAAGCAAGTACATACTCCGTAAGTCCGTATTACAGTACATTATTCTTAACTAATGTATCTCGCTCGCTCAGATTCTCAGCAAATATAAAGGGAAAATGAACACTTTGAATATCCCTTTTGGACTCGTTGAGAAATTTGGTAAGAAAGGCTGGGATATTTTGCAGAAAAAGTACAAGTATCTGAAAAATTATTCAAAGAACCTAGCTAAGGTAAAACAGAGTATTGACGCACTTGAAGGCAAGAGAAAAGACACTCAAGATCGGGTGGATCAAGGCAAAGAGAAGGGAGAAGACGCGCTTAATGAAGCTCAGAACTGGCTTTCTGAGGTGAAGATTCTGCTAGAAGATGATGAAGAACTCAAAGAAATCAAGAGGCGGTTTCACGATGATGACGAGGAGATCAAAGAACAAAAGAGAAGGGAAGCAACCAGCAAGGAGAAAGGTGAATATTTTGGCTGCGGCATTTACAACATTGGCTCTGGCCCCGACGACCTGCTTCACCTGAGTCGCCGTGCTAAGTGGAGCCAAAAAGCTGAAGAGATGGACGACAAAATCCAGAAGCTAATGGGAAAGTTTCAACATGAAATTGTAACGATGCCTCCTACAGTCTCCGAAGCACGCAGAAGGATTACTGAATACATGTACAACAATTTGCCGTCCAGGGAATATACTGTGATGAACCAGATTGTGGAGAGGTTACTGCAAGACCAAGTTCACGTTGTTGGGCTCTTTAGCCAAGAGAAATCAGTTGGTACGTCTTACTTCACCCTACATGCCTACATGTTTTTCTTTTAGGGTCCGTTAGTTTACATTATTGCAGCATGTTTATCCCTGATCTCCAAGTGAGTCTCAATGAATATTGTGATTAAAGACTAGTGGGAGTCTCAACGTGAGTTTCTAAAAATGAAACTCACATTGAGACCCTCATGTGAACTCTACATATTAAGTATTTTGTTTATATCTTTTTATTTTAATCATATTTCAAGATACTTTGATAATTTATAAATTAAAAAATGTTTGGAGATATTTTAAGTGAGTCTGGAATAAAGTCTCAGGGATAAAGTGTATGTAAAAACTTGTATGAGTCTGGATTGTTAAAAAGTACTCCCTCCGTATCGCAATAATTGCAACACTTGAATATTTTATCTCTCACAAATAATAGCAAGTGTTGTAATTATTGCGATACGGAGGGAGTATGTAAAAGTTGATGTGGCAGAGTCTGAATTGTGAAAGTGAATCTCTGGGATAAACATGCCCTTAACAAAAAACAAATGAATTGAAATGGAAATAAGCTAATGTTAACAGACTTACTCTTATATCTAGATACAACAAATTATTGTAGATATAATGTATAATTTAGGATTTTTTTTACTTTACCACCTTTTGTTTACCGAAATTCTAAAAGTCCCACCTTTTGCTACTTTCTCCGTTTTATTAGATGCTTCATTGTTTTAAAACGAAAATTTTCAAACAGATGCCCATTCTTATTTTTTTTCCTTTTGGATTGGAATCCACACTTAAAATATTCACTTAATCCATTAAAATATTCATCAACACATTTACTTTAATACTTTTTCTCTTCTTTTGGACTCTATTACATTATTAAATACCCATCAATTCATCAAATTTTATTTCGATTTTCAAAATATACACAATGAAGCATTTAAAAATGGAGGAAATTTTTTACCCTACTCCCACTTGTTGACAGATCTGTTAGAATAATGGAAATTTTGTATAATACCACCTTTTAGTTACCACTTTTTAAAAATTCCCACCTTTTGTTTTTTTTTTTTAAATTCCCACCTTTTAGTTCCATTTTGTTAAATATTCCCACCTCTTAACGGAATAGTTAACGGAATGGTTAAGATGTGGGTCCCACTTTGTTTTTGTCATTGAAGTCAACCTCTTTGACCCGATAATCTGCTTTGCTTTCACCTTCCTCGTCTTCATCTTCTGTATAACAATTTTGTATAACAATTTGAGAAATTGCAAAGAGCCTTGATTTTGGTGTTCATACATGTAATTGCACGTAAAATTTTCTTTTGTGCATACATTATTATTCACAACTTCATCTTGAAATTCGTTTGTTAAAGTGGTTAATGATATATTAGCTTAAAAAGAAAAGGGTATGGTGATTTTAGTAATACACATTAGCTGTTCGATGAAATTCCTGAACGAAATTTTGGATCTTGTTCTTTTGATAATAGGATTAGTGTATAGAGTATAGTGATACAGCCAAATTCCTGTTTGTTGAGCCCAAGTTTTCCTTTCTTCTGCTTTGTTCGAGCACTTCCACAAGCAHCCATGAGGCCATGATAAATTTGTTGGGAAAGAGTAATTATTATATGGTAGCCTTCGCTTGTGATTGTTGAAGGACAACTGCTYATTATGTGTAATAGTTGGTTAGTGGCTATAGTATCAATTTATATTTGAAGACGTTCCGCAAAGAGCATGTGCTTGTGATTAAGTATTCATTGGTTTTTGCATTGACAGGCAAACAAAACAGTGGAATTCTTTCTTCATACCTCACTCTACATCATGCACATTTTCTTTTGTCTTTTCATGTGTAATGGGGGCTTTTCTTTCTTAGTTTTAGTTGACCACGCCAATTTTGTATTGTATCAAGTTCATGCATTAAAAAGTGGAAATGAGCGATTGAGAGGCATTATCAAGTTCATGCATTAAAAAGTGCTGGTTTTGACGTTGGAAGATGAAGATGAAGACGAGGAAGGTGAAAGCAAAGCAGATTATCGGGTCAAAGAGGTTGACTTCAATGACAAAAATAAAGTGGGACCCACATCTTAACCATTCCGTTAACTATTCCGTTAAGAGGTGGGAATATTTAACAAAATGGAACTAAAAGGTGGGAATTTAAAAAAAAAAAACAAAAGGTGAGAATTTTTAAAAAGTGATAACTAAAAGGTGGTATTATACAAAAAATCCTAGAATAATCTCTTAATTCTTAAATTGGGTCCACTTCCTCCTTCCATTTTCATGCTGCCATTCATTTTCTCCTTCCAAACTCATTTGATTTCTTCAAATTGTGGCCAAAATTTGTGCAAAAACTTTCAAACTCAAATGGTTTCTTGAAATTGTGGCTGAAAAACACATCCAATCTCAATGGGTTTTTCGAATTTTGGTAAATTCACAATTCATGAAGTAATTTGGATTGTTTGTGGCACATGCTTTCGGATATATGATTGGCATATTCGTATTTTTGTTAAGTAATTTGGATTGTCTAACATTCCAAAATCGATCAAAATTCAAAGTCTAACATCAAACCTAAAAAAACTAAAAATGAACCTGCTTGTTATGTTGCGGCGACGAAGTTTGCTCGTGGAGTGAATATTGAAGAGGAGTGAAGTAGTTAGCTACTTAGATCAGCTCCCCAACGAAACCCCCAATTAGAGCCTCGAAATCAAACCCTAATTTCGTGCACTTTTTGTGAGTAAAAGAAGAAATTTTTGTAGAATTAGAGATAAATTTTGAAGAAGAATTACAATCAAGGGAGGAATTACAATTAAGGGAGATGGATGAATGAATTGAAGAATAAGAAGAAGGATATGAAGTGAAAGCAATGGCTGGCTGGTGAGGAGCATCGAGGGAGATCTAGATGAAGTGAGGTAAGAATGAAATTGAGGGAAAATTACTAATATAGCCCCAAACTTAACCAAAATAATTAAAGGAATAAAAAATACTTTGTAGGTGGAAGTTTTAAAAGAAATGAAATTAAAAGATAGGAGTATAAAAAAATAAACAAAAAATGAGAGTTTAATAATTTTTGTAAATAAAAGGTGTTAATGTACAAAAAATCCTATAATTTAACATTGTTAATTAACAATAGAGATTTTATACACAGTACTTCGCCCTAAAAAGTTTGCTATTATTCTATACTAGATAATATCCGAGTAAATGTTCGACTTTGAAATAAAATACGAAATATCGTAAATAAAATCAAAACCTAACTTTTGAAATGTGATTATTTCATAATAATATTTTATTTGTGATAATAAATAGAATTATATATGTATATTAATTAATAAATGTTTAAAGTTTTATCCAAAGTACAATTAATTAATCTTAATTAGATGTTTTTTTAAAATTTTTATGCAATAATAAATATAATTGATAATAATAATAATTAAAATATCTCTATTATATAAGCCAAGGGGGAGCAATGGTGTCCCCCTATGAAATGTCCCTTATACCCTTAACGAATTAAATTACATTYTTTAAAAAAAATTAATAATTTATTTTTACTCTTCAATTGTTAATTTGCCATAAATATTGAGCAAGTTTAAAATGGTATTGCATTTGAAATGTCAACTATACTACTCCGTAATTAAACAATATTTAGAGTGATTTTCTTTTCTTATCATAATAAACATGTAACAATGAAACATTGCATAAGTTAAGTTACACTAATAAAAGAATTCAATTGACAAAATAATTTGATATGATTGACACAATAAGAAGAAAAATGTAAAACTAAGAATTTCATATTAAAAGTTGGGTTACACTAATCAGATTATATTCACGAATCATGATACCATACTTAGTGGACCTACTTGGAAAATTTAGTGTAATTGTATCATACAATCGTCATCTAGTCATCTACTATTTCGTATAAAATTTGTCTGCTAAGTATATATTTCTAATATTATTATTTGCTAATCTTTATTATTTAAGCACGAGTTTTTTTTCAACATTATATTTTTTTCTTTTGACATACGTCATATATGAATAACAATGAATGAACAACTAAAAACCAAAGAAATATTGATATAAAAAAAATTATAAACATTTCTTTDTTTGACACATACTCACGCACGCATCGCGTGCAAAAAATACTAGTATAATTAATAAGGTGGGAATGAGAGGCAAAATATGAAGAGGTGAGGATTGCTTTAGTATAGGTTATTAGATTAGATTATGTCTTTGTATGATTGTATCCATGTAAATAAAACTGCGCGCAGTACAGTAATACATATTAATGTTATACTTGCTGGCCTGGGCTATGCTTGGTACTACTGACCTACTGTACATATTAATGTTATACGTATGTCTGATTGTTGTAATAACTGTTGGCCTGGGCTATGCTTGGTAACAGGGAAAACAAAATTGGCAAAGGATCTAATGAAAGTTAATAAGGTGAAAGAAACGTTTCACGACAAAGTAGCACTAGTAGAGGTTTCAGAATCTCCAAATAAGAAAGACATTCAACATAAGATAGTGGAGGCGATTAACAGAGAATGGCTAGATTGTCGTGATGCCGGACTACAAGCGATGCTTCTGCTTTGTTATCATACGTATGATTGTCACAAGATACTCATAATCTTGGATCATGTAAGCGAGGAAATTAATCTTAATTCAATCGGGGTTTATCCTGGAGAATTCTGCAAGCTTTTGGTGGTAGGCACGACGAAGGATGTCTGCAAAGCAATGGGCGCAGAAGAACAAAACATATTTGAATTGAAACCGTTGAGCCTAAACGAAGCCAGACAACTTTTCTGGACAAATGTTTTTCAGAGCGAAGAAGAGATGATGAATCAAGTAACCAGTTGGCGCTATGTGAAGCTTGGGGATGATTTGTTGAATAACTGCTGTCACGGTTTACCTGTCGCAGTTACAGCATTAGCTAAGGAGCTTAGGAATAAAAACTTGTTTCAATGGGAAAGTTTCGTAAGTGAACTGTTTAACAAGAGGCAAGAGATATTTCAGTCCATTTGGGAAGAAAATATGCGGCGTTTGGATAACAATACCGAGAAGAAAATGTTCTTTTTGCTTGCCTGCCTGTTTCCCCGAAACTCAAGCATACCTGTCCAAGAACTGCTGAGATATGCCATGGGGTTAGAGTTGATTCAGGGCGTCGATGACCTCACCGAAGCCATCACTCAGGCTAACACTTGGGCTCATGAACTCATATCCTCGTCTTTGCTTGAAGCAGATGAAAATTCTGATTCCAACCGTTTAGAGAGTATATCAATCCATCATCTTGTACGGGAACACGCATTCTCCATACTTGCAAAAGGTATGTAGGTCGCCAATCTTCTCAAATCCCAACCACCTTACCCAACACATACTACTAGCGTATATCAATTTTTAGCCTACTAAGTAGTAAAGTAGATAATATACTAATCTTTGTAGCTGTTATACTATTACTTACTAGGTTCGTCAGGTTAGCTATTCATGATTCAATGTGTAAATGGTGAATTATTGCAGAAAATCAGAAGTTCTTAGTTACAAGCATTCCTCGATGGCATACTGAGGAGAGATGCCAAGAGTACACTGCCATTTATTTGATGCCTAATAATGATCATTCCCGTCTCTATGGACTCGAGTTGAAGAATCTTTTAACCTTGATTTTACATGGCAGCCGACCTAACCACTTACCAGAATCCTTCTTTCAAAAGATGGCTAAGTTAAAAGTTTTAGTATTGAAAGAACTGAATTTGCAGCCGCTACCAGGCTCGATAAGTGAATTGTTGAAGGGGCATCTCAGTTTATTGAGCATGGAGTACTGTCAGGTTGGAACTTTTGAAGAAATTGAGCATGCGATGGAAAAAGTGCAGTCGGTGAAATTAATAGTTATCAGTTTTCGTGGATCAACGATGGAGGAGTTACCTGCGAAACTAATGAGAAAGTGTAGCAAACTTCGTTTGTTGGATTTGAGCAAGTCCACAATTATGAACAAAGGAATCCCAGCTGATCTCCTTAACAGCCTATCTTTGTTGGAAGGATTTTATGCATATAACGGCTTTGACAGTTGGGCAATTGAGAATCATGGGATGAACAGCTCAGCAAAAGGATCTGATTCTTCTGAATGTGATGCAAGTGCAAGTATTTCTGAGTTGAGTCACTTGGATTACTTGAATGTACTTGAGATGAACATACCAAACCCCCAACAGTTGCCTACCCAGGGTGAGCAATGCAAGAAATTTGCCCAAATAAACCTGAAACAATACAATATCTGTATAGGTCCCAAGGAAGAAAATGCTCTGAAAAAATCAGCAAGTCGTATGTTGCAGTTTCGATCCATTGATGCGAGCTCCATCACAGACTATAGTTGCCTGAGGACAATGTTGAAGAAATGTGAAATGTTAAGGGTAGATAGGATGGCGAGGCTGCAAGTCATAAAGCAACAATCTTCGAAAGATGAGTTTAAATTTCAATATTTAACGAGTCTCATAATTCAACGTTGCTGTAATTTGCAGTGTTTCTCATCTACACCTTTCACGGCACCTTGTTTGGTAGAATTGACAGTGGCTTTATGCGAAAGTTTGAACTACTTTTTCGAGGAGCTAAATAGCCAAAATGATCAGCTTAAGTTTCCCTATCTAAAATTGATGGTGCTACAAAGATTGAGAAATTTGAAATCTATGTTACCTGTATCAAACTGTTCCACCACCAGCGATGATCTTCAATCTCAAGTGCATCCTGATCCAGCTTTGTTCCAACAGAAGGTACGTACTTTGTGACTCTGTTTGGCAAACAGAGTTTAGAGTTTAGCTGATAGACTTTAGAGTTTGCTTATAGAGTTTTACCTTTTTTGACTACGGATTTGACTGTGGATTTATATGAAAGTGTTTGGTAACAATTAGCTGATTGATAAAAGCTGATAAATATTTTAGTGTAAAATGACATAAACACCCTTATTAAAAATATAAACTATGTTTTAATTTTCCCTAATTAAAACTAAATTACACAGTTAATACAAAGTTATAAACCTATATATATTCACTCCTCACCTACCACACCACCCTAGTTTCCTTCTTTTCCTAGTTTCCTACAACAACCTAAATACACTACAATTATAGACTTACAGTACTTCGTTCTCTCTCCTTATTCCACCATACCACCACCATTATTTTTTCCATTAACCTTCTCTTTTCTCACTCCACCACCGCAACAAATCACACTTAAAGCACGCAACCACGATCAAGGCCACACAACCAATATCGATCAAGACTACTCAATCCTTTTCCACGAGATCTGGGTTCTCACTATCAAGGCAATACAACCAAGATCAAGACTACTCAATCACAATCAAGCTAGCCACGCATCATCTCATTCCTACTCTCTCTCTCCTCCATCATCTTGGTAATTTGGGTTGCGGGTTTTCGATTTTGGATGGTTGTAGTTTTCCGATTTGCGTTGTGGGTGACCGAATTTTACTAACCTCTGTGAATATACCTCAAGAATTCATCAATTTCAATCTTTTGCAATTCAGATAAGATAATTGAAGATGAAAATGAGAAGAGATGAATGAAAATGGTGAAATAGCACCGATATTTTTTGGGGGTTAGAGTGAGAATTGAAAATGGCAGAATTGGCATAATTGGCATAATTTTCAATACTCTAACTACAGCGTATTATGAATTAGCTTATTGGGCTTCAGTAAGCTCTTCAATACCCTATTTACCAAACACCAGAATTAGAGTATTGACCAGTCAATACTCTAAAATGGCTAAAAGAAGCTATAAGCGGAGTAATACTCTTATTGCAACCAAACAGGGCCTGTATCTTTTATTCAATTCTCTATTGATAAGTATGATTCCTAAGTTGATTGCCTTTTAACAGTGTCATCTATTAGAGTACTTCGTTATTGTCAACAGTCTGTTTCACTTATTTTTCAAAGTTTGGTTCAAATGGAGGGAAATGAAAGGAATCCATTGTTTGAGAGAGAATGGAAGGAAAGAAATTGTTTAGAAATTTTCCTGTCAATTCTTTCCAATTCCTCTCCTTTTCCATCTTATTTTTTTAATCAAATGACGGAACATGTTACATTTCCTTCCCTTCTCTTTATTTCCTTCCATTTCCTCTTAACCAAATAGACTCTTATTGCATGTGAGGAAGGGATTTGAAACAGTGGTTCCGACTCCACCTTTGATCTTTGATATCAAGGGTTCAAATCCGATCCTCATATTGCCCTTTCCCCATTGTAAATACTATCCGTCATTGTGGCTTATTTGCACCAAAAAAAAAACTCTTAGTGTGCTTTCACACATTATTACTAATGATTGGACAAATTGACTCAGGGTCAAGGTTGTGCCGCGACAATGGGATTAATAATCGAGAAACAAAAACATTGATTAAAGAACCTATCAAAAAAGACATTGATTAAATAGTCTAAAATGAATACGAAGCAATAAATTTAATTGGGATATTTCCTCTTATAATCCCAAGGTTAGACCTAATAGTTCGTGTACAGTGTACCTCTAAGGTTCAGAAATGTCTCATGTATCTTTGACGTTTGAGAGTAATAGCTTACGTGCCCTTAGTACTAACGAAAGTCATGAGTTCGTTAGTTTATCATATAATTAACTTTTAAAACTAACTTATCAACCCATTAAACACTTAAATCTAATTAATTAACCCTAACAGCTTGTTTAGTTCAATATTAGTAAGGAAGGGAAGAGAAAAGAAAGGAAGGGAAGAGAAATTAAGTTTATTTTACCGTGTTTGGTTCAATATGAAAGAAGTGAACGGAATTCATTGTTTGGTTAGACATTAGTATAGAAAGGAAAGGGAAATGAAGGAAAATGGAATGAAATTAAGTTTTGGAAGGAAAGAAAAGGAAAGAAATTATAAAGAAACTTTCTTGTCAATTCTTTCCACATCCTTTCCTTTTCCACCTTATTTTTTTAACCAAATACCGAAAAAGTGTTATACTCTGTATTTCCTTCTTCTTCCCTTCTTTTCCTCATTTCCTCCCTACCAAACAGACTGTAAAATTAAAACTAACCACCTTTATTGGACCACCCCTACATACCATCAACACCAACCAGACCACCGCTCGGCCACAAACATGACCCAATTTAAACCCACAACACACCCCACAACCCAGAACCACCATATTCGTCCAACAACTCCAGATTCGACCCAAATTACCACCACACAACCTACAACCCACGTAACCCACAACACCAAATTTGACCAATAATTTGAAATCGCAAGCACAAATCGAAGCAATTCGACCCACGTTCAATCGGTTAGGTGTTCGAATGCTATTGAAATTCGACCCAATTTGATTGGTTGGGTGTAGTGAGCGTCGAGTGGTTCGTGGTGGTTCCGATTTCGTGGTGTTTTTGAGTGGTTTGGGTGCTGAGAATGGAGGGCTGAATTCGGTGTTCGTTGTGAGCTCGAAGTTGAGATAGAAGAAGTCAGACTCATAGAGTCATAGCCATTGACACCATTATTGGAAGCTTAGGGTGGAGGAATTTCTAATGAGATTGATTTAATAAAACATTCTAATTCTATAAGTTTTGTAATTATGTGTAATTTTTAGGTCAAAATACTTCCTCTTTTTTATGAGATGTCCCAATTTTTATTTAGGAACTTTGAAATTAGTTGTCACACTTTGATTTTTTTCCCTTTTAAGACATGGGAACCACAATACATTATCATATAATTCCCACCTACTTTCTACTTTTTTGAAATCCACAACCTCTTTTTTCTATTTCTCATCCATGGGTTTCACATACTTTATTAAATTACACATCTACTAATCTAATCACTTACACCAAAATTTTGCCTCAAAAATCACAAAATTCAAAGTGGGACATCTAAGAAAAACGAAGGTAGTATGTATTTGTTAATTAACTCAAAAGTTGTACATAATTAGAAATCTCATACAATTATGTCACTGAATTGTTTTATTAAAACAATCTATAGAATTGATTAGAAATTTCCTTTCGGCGTGAGCTCGAAAGGGAAGGAAGAGAGGAGGGAGAATTAATTAAGGTAAAAACTAACAGAATCATGATTTCTGTTAGTATTACACCCTTAGGGATACAACAACCTATCAGGCCTAATCTCATTCCTACATGAGGGAATATCCCAATTTAATTTTATTAAAAAATAATACTTGTTTGATTTTTTTATTGACTTGAACTTATGATCTAATCTCATCGATTTTTAATGAATTGTGTATTTAATTGTTTGGGGTTTTGATTTATGATGATTAGAAAAATTGCTCTCTATTGATTTAAAAGACACAAATACATAGAAGTTGGGGTAGTTCCCCACTTTTCTTGGCTTGGACCAAGGATTGATTCTTACCCCTAGCATTATGCTGGGGATTTTCCTCCTCTCCCACTGAATTGGTACATGAAATAGATTCAATTTAGGGTCCGATCGTGTATTTTACCGAATAAAAAAAAAGGCACAAGTACTCTTAATAATTTTAACAATAATATTAAAAAAAAAAAAAATCCCGTCAATAAAATAAAAAAAGATTAATTTAAAAAACATTTTTCTACTTGTATGCAGATCATATTTCCCAAGTTAGAGGAATTGGACATCAGCCAGCTTAACGAGATAGTGAATTTGTGGGACGTCAAGTGTAAGGAACCTGATTACTTATCTAGCTTCAATAATATCAAGAAAATATGCATTTGGCAATGTCGGAAACTTAAAGGTCTGGCTTCACTTTCGATAGCTATTGAACTTAAACTACTTAAAGAATTGGACATAGCTGATTGTCCAGAAATAAGGGAATTCATAACCATTGAAGAATCAGAAGATGAGGAGGCTCCCAAAATTAATGAACTTCAAAACCTTTTACCATCCCTTGAATCAATTTCCCTGACCGGATGCAACCTGTTGGAGGTTTTCTTATCAGGAAACCACAATCAAGTTTTTGAGTTGCTAACTTTGCAATACTTGACAATTTATGATTGCGGGAAAATAAGATCTCTTTCAACTGGACTCTTCAAGACACCCAGATTATGTCAAGTTACATTTGGTGATACCAACTATGAGTTTAAAGACATGGATTCCATGAATGCTGGCTTCCAAAACCTGGACAAACTGATAAGGTACGCATCCGCACTTATTCAAATTGTTATTTTCTGTAGAAAAAAAATTGAATGTAATAATTCATTCTCTTACGTAATACGGAGTAGTCTATTCCCTCCGATTTCTATTGATTTTTTGAATTTACTATTTGGGAGAAAGTGAGAATATGTATTATAATGTAAGTGGAGTAAAAAAAATATATAATTAGATTGGAAAAATAGTGTGCGGAGAAAGGAATTGGAATGTAAAGTGGGGAAAGTGAAATTAAAAAACAAAACGGATTAAAGAGAGAGTACCAAATTGGAATAAAATACAATTTATAAAACATTAAAAATCAAATAGACTATCTATTTTTTAAATAATTTTTTTACATGGTAAGTTCGGCGAGTGAACCTCCATCCTATCTTAGAAACTGTACAGCAAAAAAAGGGAGAAATCCCTAACATAACGCAAGGGGCAAGGCTCGAACCTTGACCTCAAAGTCACGGTTAATGGAGTTTACCACTAAGCTATCCTTAGGCCTCCGGAGGGAGTATTGTTATCACTTATCAGTTATCACTATTTAACTATTCAACTGTATTAGATTTCCTATTTTCCAACTTACTTTTTCTTATCCATAAAATTAAATATACTCTAGTTTATGATTAAAAACGAAAAATAACACATAAATATAGTCATTTAAAGACGACGAATAATTGATGACATCTAAATCACTGTTTACAACACAAATGTGTAAACAATTACAAAGTTTGAAAGTGATAATGTCAAATCAAATAATTAATCAAGATAAAATATCTGAATTGCTATTCGAAGTCCGCTTTTACTGGAATCGAAGTCCACATTTCATGTGAACTTCCGAATACGCCCTTCCTCTACTCCACCTCCCTAACCACCAARACCACCATTCKTCRACCRCCCRAKCCACCAACATCACCCTTCCTCTACTCCACTTCCCTAACCACCAACTACCATCATCAACAACCACCGAAAGCCGATGATCACCCGAAGCCAACCAAAAGCAACCATCCAAAGCCACCCATCATCAACGTTCTTGTTGTACTTCATGGCAATTTTTTGGACTTCGAAAGCCAACCAACGCCTGGCCTAGGCGTTGGCACCATGGGCCAGGCGCCTGGCCTAGGCATCCACACCATGGTATGGACGCCTAGGCCAGGCGCTTGGCCCATGGTGCCAACGCCTAGGTCAGGCGTTGGTTGGCTTTCGAAGTCTAAAAAAAAAGGCAACCAACGCCTAGGCCAGGCGTTGGTTGGTTGTCAAAGTCCAAAAAAATGCCACGAAGTACAACAAGAACATTGATGATGGGTGGTTTCGGATGGTTGTTTTTGGTTGGTTTCGGGTGGTCATCGGCTTCCGGTGGTTGTTAATGACGGTAGTTGGTGGTTAGGGAAGTGAAGTAGAGGAAGGGTGATGTTGGTGGTTAGGGAGGTGGAGGAATGGTGGTTAGGGAGGTGGAGTAGAGGAAGAATGTGTTGTTACAAGAGTAACGAGAGATATGAGGTGGAATACAAGGGGTGATTAGGCTCTTCCTAGTCACGCCTGACGTGGAAATCGGATGATTAGAAATGAAACGTCGAGAGGTTGTGAAACCAGAAAAGCTCTCGACTCAGGGACCTCTGGACCGAATGGCTCTGGACTGAACAGACCTCTGGACTMCGTAGGCTCTGGACTGAACAAGCTCTCGTCCACAGGGCTCTCGTGCAACCTGAAACAAAGGAGATAATCTATTGATTATCCCCCCTCC
>SNQN01000369.1:5057-18756 GCA_008642245.1 Bassia scoparia | reverse complement strand
TGTTTGAAAACCTTTGAATTTATCGAGAAAACCGAAAGAAAATATGTTTGCCTTATAAGTGACCTTTGCTCAATAGTTCCGAGTACGACCTCACGTATTTTCAACTTTCGTTAGTTCAAAGCATCGTTTCCGAGTCGAAACAAACGCGAGACGCGGTATATTTCATCACGGATTACTCATTTGGGGAGACACATTTTCAGGTGTCTACAGTATAGTATGCCCATTTTAGGGGAGATGTTGTTCGTTTGTTTTCTCGATTCGTAAGTTGTATGTACTTAATTTTGCTGATTGCGTATGTTTGTGTTTGTGTGTGTGTGTGTGTGTCGTCCACATCCTCCTTCTTTTGGTGGACATGTGATGATCCTTATTTCATATGGAAATTATGGGGAACAGACTTTTCACATGTATGGTGATATGGTGACTGGGGATGGAAATATCCAGTGGATCATTCGTTAATTCGGTCCACCTGCGTTAATGGATGGGTGAAAACCCGGTTTAAACGGATGAAGTGCTGGTGATTGATTAACGGAGTCGGGTGACAGATCGGATTCGGTTGAGATTTTCCCGCCTCTCACCCGACCCGTTTATCTGATCCATCATCCATATATTTATATTTTGGGAAATTCCCATTGGTAGGTATAAGTTTTCGTCGATTCTCAATGGTAGGTATGTGTTTTTTTTTTTTAATCCTTGTGGTAAGTATACATTTTCTCAAGTTTCTTAGTGGTGAGTAGTAGTTCTATTTTTCCATTACTTTTGGTGCTTATGCCGTTAAAGAGGATGAAGGAGATGACAGAATCTATGGCTTCCAACACAGCAAGAAGCTCAACTTCATGAACATCATCACCAAATAATGTAGAGGCGTAGAGCTATTAACAACTCGAATTCCAACCAATTTGGCATCAAACTAGACAACGTATATAACAGCATTGTCCATAAATTTAACAAGTAAATCTTGAATCTACAAACCCAAATGCAATTCGTTCACTGTCAGATCACAAGTCGTTTTTTCATACAATTCACTTAATTAAGTTTCTGAAATTTACACTACTCACGCCACCACATACATTCAAGAACACAATAACCAAGTAGCTGGATAATTTTCTGTACATTTCTTGTTCTTATGAAATGTACAAGAACCATATAGCTAGACCAATATCAAATTGTTTTCCCGATTTTTCCAGCAATGAACTTGAATTTAAAGTCTCATTTTTAAAGGAAAAACGATTGAATTTAAAGTTGAAGACATGAATTATTTGATGAACGAAAACCAGAAAAGAGGGGAAATTAAGAATTGAAGATAAGATGATAAATCGGGTATCGAAATTGAATCATCACCAAGAAATCAGCTTTAATAAACAAAGATTAGGGGAAAAAAACAAATATTGAAGAAATCACATGAAAAATTAAAAATGAGAGAGACAGTTCGAGCATGGAGGAGAGATAAAGAAGAATGGAGGAGCACAATTATAGTAGAAGATAAGCCGAGAGAGAGAAGAGAAAAAGGAGGAGAGATAAGAAAGAATGGAGAATCAGTTGTTATTTAACGGCAAATGCATGAAATTAAACGGAAAACAGAACTACTACTCACGGCTAAGAAACTTGAGAAAATGTATAGCTACCATTGGGATTTTAAAAAACACATACCTACCATTGAGAATCGATGAAAACTTATACCTACCAATGGGAATTTCCCTTATATTTTTTTAATATCTAAGTCACTAAATGGGCTAAGCCCAACTGCTATTCTTATTTTCCTACTATGACTCATACTCACACGACATTTCCCAAAACCAAAACCCTAGAATTTCTCTTTCTACAATTGCAAGTTCTCTGACTTCTCTCTACTTCAACGGCGGCTCTTCCCGACGGCGAAGGCCGCAGCGGTATTCCCAATGCAATTCTCCTCTCGCATTTTGACTCGTGTACCAATTCTCTCTTTGATCAGCCTGTAGGTGTTGCGTGTATATGCAATTCGGATATTTGTTCAACTTGTCAATTTATTCTAATTTGTAAATAGCGAATTGTGGTTTGTGTTATCATGTAACTGTGCAATTGTGTTTTGCGATCATGTGTTGACCAAACATACACATATACATTTACATACTCATACAACATAGTAACGTAGTCTGTAGAAATTAGTGATAACATAGGAAGAATACAGTTTAGAGCCAACGTTGGAGTTCTTCGATGTAAAAATGAGAGGAAAGGGAGGTCAAAGCTTTTTGCAATTAAGTCTGCCATTATCCCTATTTTTCCCCTGACGACCGATTTTATAGCTTTACCTTTCCATCTATGAATTTGTCCTTTCTATTTCTTTCATAATGACTTACATCACATTATATTCCAACAATTTTCCATTTCWCCGTTGTTGGGGTTACCAGTTGTTCGTCTCTCATCCCAGATTTTTATATTTCTTTGCTACACTGGATCTCTTAGTTTAAATCTCTACAATCGGATTCGGATACTCGGTTTAATTGAGTTTTATTGAATTTTATTCAGAAGTTTTATACTTTGGATTAAACTATTTCTTTTCTTTATTTTCCACTGCAAAATATGGTTTTAACAAAATCTTAACGTTTGAATACGTGGCGGTATCATATCAATAGTTTTTCGTATCTTCAATTAAGTATTTTACAGGAAAAAGGAGAATTATTAGGGTGTTACAGTGTATGCACAATGTAGTTGTTTCATGTTATGTGATTACCAAACTTCAATTGAACGGTTACGTTTTCGGGGTTTTAGGTCTAGGATTTAGGGTTTCTAGTTTAGGATTTAAGGTTTAGGGTATAAGGTTCGGGGTTTAGGGTTCAGGGTTTAGAGTTTAGGGTATTTTGTGCAAGTGTAAAAATACGAGTACAATGTTCTAAAGTTGAGTATCACTAGGATGAACCTATATTATACCTGCAAGACCATCTAATGAAGTACAAAAATGTGTAATACTGTACACACAAAAAAAAAAATACACAAATGGGTAATAAAATATACAAATGTGTAACATAATATATACTACCTCCGTTTTTTAGATGTCCCACTTTAGGTTTTGTAGTTTTTTATGTAAAATTTTTGTGTAAGTGATTAGGTGAATAGATGGGTAATTCAATAAAGTATGTGGGACTATAGATGAGAGAAGTAGAAAAAAGAGGTTGTGGATCCAAAAAAGTAGAAAGTAAGTGGGGATTATATGATAATTTGTTGTGGTTCACATGTCTTCAAAGGGGAAAAATCAAAGTGGGACAATTAATTCCAAATTTTCTAAAATAGAAAATGAGACATCTAATAAAAAACGGAGAAAGTATGAAAATTGGTTATTTTTATATGGGTTATAAAGTACTTACATATATATACAGTAGTACACAGATGTAGGACACACACAAATGTGAAATTAAGTATACAAATGGGTTTTAAGATCATGCATTATAGTGAGCAAAAAAAAAATGCTCACAACTCTCTCTCTTACTTTCTCTCTTCTTCCATTAAATTTTTTCTCAATCCTTATCATTTCCTTCACTACAATGATAAAAAAAAAATGCTCACAACACTTTCTCTCCTACTTTTTCCCATACCCACCATATTCCACATCATCTTTTAATTTTTTTCCTACTCTTCTACATATATTTAAGACAATTAAGTTACTTAATATTTTGTAATTAATTTCGTAATTAATTAATTAATTACGGTTAGAATAATTGGCAATTACTTAATAATTTATAATAAAATAATAAACTTTTCCTTAAAATTTGTATAAAATAATAAACTCTCATAATTTAAATGTAATTAGTCACACGTTTTAGAATAATTGGCAACAACTTAATTATTTTCGTTAACAAATTACGATTTTTATTAATAGCAAGTAAAATACAAGAAGAACACACACAAACATTAATTAAAACGTTTTGTAACCATACAATTATGACTAAAATAAAATACAACATATCTCCCGGTGAGCAATAATACTACGGAAATAAACACTTTACTCTGCGTGGTGACGGAAGTGTTGCCAAATGTGAGCAATTAAATCACGTTTGAGTGCTAAATGTTTTTCTTTGTCACGATTCACGAACCCCAACTCTTCGATTGACGTACGCATTGAAGTTGATGTTGCCCGGTCGTCCAACAATGAATTCGAACGGCTCATTGTTGGCTACCGCGGCACTTGTGGCAGCTCCCGAGTTGTTTCCAGCCGAACGTTGCGGGCAATCCTCCTCGTAGTAACGACGCAAGACATCTGCTCTAATGTAATTGTGTCGTTCGTCCTCAACAATCATGTTGTGGAGAATTATACAAGCTTTCATTATGTCACARAAAATGTCTTCGTCGTACGCAAGTGATGGTTGTCGTATTATTGCAAATCGAGCRTGTAAAACTCCAAAYGCRCGTTCCACATCTTTACGAGCAGCTGCTTGTTTATCTGCAAACAACTTGTCCTTCTGAACTTGAGGATGCGTTATACCTTGAATAAATGTAGCCCATTTCGGGTATATTCCGTCTGCTAAGTAGTAGCCGTAGTCGTACGTGTGGCCATTCACTGTAAAGGTGGTAGGCGGTGCAACACCTTGTAGTACCTTATCGAAGACGGGAGATCTATAAAGGACGTTTAGATCGTTGCATGAGCCCGACATTCCAAAGAAAGCATGCCAAATCCATAAATCTTGATCAGCAACCGCTTCTAAAATGAGTGTTGCATTGTGGGATCGACCTGCATATTTTGCTTTCCAGGCTGCAGGACAGTTCTTCCATTCCCAATGCATGCAATCTATGCTTCCGATCATGCCTGGAAATCCTCGACGTTCATTTTGGTAAAGGATTCGGTTTAAATCTTCAGCAGTAGGCCTTCTCAAGTACTCATTTTCAAAATTTGAAATGACCCCTTGACAAAAGAAAGTCAATGCCAACCTTGCGGTCGTTTCACCGATACGTAAGTATTCATCGACCGCATCTGCGGCTACACCATATGCTAACATTCTCATTGCAGCCATGCACTTCTGCAACGGTGACAAACCTAGCTTCCCAGCAGCATTTTGACGTTGTTGAAACCATTCGTCTCCATCCACCACCTTATCCATAATTCGACAGAATAAAGACCTTTGCATCTGAAATCTACGGCGAAATTGTGTGTCGTTATAAACACATTTGTCCGCAAAGTAATCATTGAATAATTGGACATGGCCTTGCTCTCTATTTCTTTCTACTCTTCTTCTCGTGGCAATTTGATTTTCATTTTGCGTTTGTTGTTGCAAGTTGTCACAAATGTATTTGGTTACTAATGCATCAAATTCTGAGTTCATATCTGAACTTGATGAACTAGAACTTGAGGAAGAGCTAACGTTAAATTTAAACATGTTTTGTTTTACTTTTTAACAAAATTTGAAGGGTGTTGGGTATTAGTGTATGTATACTTGGTATCAAGTGTGCACATATATATATCCGGAAGAACACTTAATAATCCAATGCTACTTTATCATAAAATTATTGCTACTTTTTCACAATATTGATTGATTGTTTGTCACAAAATTATTGATGTCATTTGTCAGTAAATAATTGAGACTTATTTCAAAAAAATACATGTTACTTTACCAGTAATATATTGCAACTTTTTCAGAAAAACAACTACACTTTTGCAGGTATTTATTGCTACTTTTTCAGAAAAATAATTACACTTTTGCAGGTATTTATTGCTACTTTTTCAGAAAAATAATGAGGCTTTTCCAGTAAATTATTGGTATTTTTTTCAGAAAAATAATGAAGTTTTGCAGGTAAGTACGGCTACTTTATCATAAAACTGAATGATGCTTTTTCTTTATTTCACGTCATTACTCCTTTATCAGAAACAACAGTGATACTTTTACAGGTAATTATTCATGACATTTTTGAAAAATTGTCGGTACTCTTCTTTGTCCAAAAACATTACCTCCTTCTTTATCCAAAGATTGAAAACATTAAATAAATATTAGAACACAAATTTTTTATTCATTCTCATCGCAACCAAATGACAACCATAAGCAACATACACACTTAAATTACAATAACATAAACTAAACTTAAAACATAAAGTAGACTTAAAACTAAACTTATTAAAACAACAACTAGTAGACATATTAAAACATAAAGTAGACWTAAGTGTTTACTCAGTACGACAAACACTTAAACTACTAATAGACCACAATTATTACTAATTGAAACTAAAATTGAAACTTAAAACACACAACACAAACGAATTACAAGGCGGCCAGGAAACTAATTGCCAGCAGACCCGTAAAGTTCATTCCATAGGTAATCCTTGTACGCCTCTTCACTAGGTGTTAGAGGGCTACCCTTTGATAGCAAAGCTTGAAGCAACTGCACTTTCATCTTCTTTTGTTCCACATCGATCCGGTTTTGCTCCAGCCTTTCCTCCATTTCAACTTGTTTCTGCTTTCTCAATTCCTTTTGGAGTTCAAGGTCATACTTCTTCTCTTTCAGACTCAATTCAATTTTGCGAGTGTCGTTCTGTACCTTCATCTGCTCGCTAATGGACCCTTCCTCATCAATTGTTGATTTGCCCTTGTTACACTTCGCCTTAGCTTTTTTAACACCCTCTGGGCGAGGTATTCCCCCCGACGAGTAGCCAGCTGCAGCACCTTGGCCTTGAACATCACCTTCAGTCCTTGACCTCTTCCCACTCNGATTAAAAAATATCAAGGAACACCAATTACCGACCGTCAATGGTCGGTAAATCCACTTTGGCGGTCGGTAATGTTTATTATCAAGTCAAATAAAAAGTTTGACCACAACACCGACCGTTTAACGGTCGGTAAAATTGAAAAACGGACGGTAATTTCCATCCAATTTTAAAAACGGTCGGTAAAACTAACAAAACGGTCGGTAAATAGCATCCAACCAAAAACGGTCGGTAATACAACATTTTCCGACCGTTTTTTTGACGGTCGGTAAAATCCGTRGTTAATAACGCGGATTCTTGTTGTGGGTGTCACTTTGCAAGCAAGCACCCAAACGCATCCTAGGCTCACAGCCTTTCCAAATAACCGACCAACCATACCACGAGGCATAGCCCGTAGCTTCGTAGCACTATGCTACACCAAGGAACGCACACCCAAGCGTTCGCATACCAACGGGTCTCGCAAATACCGACAATCCCGAGCCAACCATAACCTCGAGCACCCACCAATATGCTCATCGTGCCTATCATTTGCCCACACAAGTGCTAGGCACGCCCCTAGCCAAGGCCCATGGCCTAGGGGCCTTGCCCACGGGCGCCGCCCATGGCCTAGAGGTTAAATTAAATGAATGCTTCTGCTCCCAGAAGACACCCAATTCAGACTTTAGCCATACAGTTCGTACAGTTGCTCGAAACGTCAATAACTCGTTTCCCACGACCTTTAAGTATTCCATAGACTCTAAGCTAACATGCCAAGGACTTCAAGACCATACTTAGAATCCTTCATGTTCCGCTTAGTGCAAACATAACATCGCCTTGCACCTTGTGGCACGCATAGCGCCCCAACGGCACTAGCGTCGCTCCCACACACGGCACCACATAACTCGGACATGGCCACACCGTATGGCCATTCCTACACACATAGGCAATAATCATGCCCGAAAGACACACCGCGTGCCTTAACCACACACATCGACCATCGATCGTGTCAACCAAGGGCCAAACCTAGCCCAAGGCTTGCCAATTCTGACCTCGGATTTTCGGGGTCTTACAGATGGTTACTTTCTCATTGTTTAGTTACATTGGAAATTAACATTTCATAGGAAAAAAAATATTCTTTGCCTACGTATTTCTATTTTCCCCATAACTTTCTCACCCACAAGCTGGGGTGTCCGTTTGGGTTATCAGGACAATTTTTGAGTGGCCCCATCAAATAGGTTCATTTCATAATGGTTCAAGTTGTATCATGTTATTTCGGCCTAACAGGTCGATTTAATTCAGTCCTGGTTTATTTCAAGGACGGGTCAAAACGCTTTGCTATTTATTTTTCGGGAACAATTCAATTTGGGTTTGGGTCATTTGGTGGCAGACCGAAATCATCATTCCAGACCTCGAAGGCTCGAACTTAATTAGAATGTCTCATTTTACCACATTGATTGTTTTTCTAATGATTTCAATTATTATCTAACTAGCTTAGCGCCCGTGCGATGCACGGTAGTTACTAAATTTATTCATGAAAACTGTAAAAAAAAAAGTAAAATAATTTTGTAATTTAATATTTGTCAAGATTGAATCTAAAACGATTGTGTTTTATAATATTACTAGCTTAGCGCCCGTGCGATGCACGGTAGTTACTAAATTTATTCATGAAAACTGTAAAAAAAAAGTAAAATAATTTTGTAATTTAATATTTGTCAAGATTGAATCTAAAACGATTGTGTTTTATAATATTATGTTATACAATATTATGGAATTTGTTATACACGGGTCCTAATATTATGTTATGCACAGACCTATTAGTCCATGACCCTTGCATTAACCAGGATCCGTGCATGATAATCTAGTTCAGGATCCCATGCACGGGTCCCAATTCCTGAATCAATTTACAATTGTGTTTTATAAAATTTATTATGATAATANCGCTCAACTTAGAGCTAATTTAGCTCATTGCTACAAACTAATCCCTCACCATTTTAGATCATATTTTTTTGTTTTGAGCAAAAATCAGATCACTATAGTGGTTGCTCTAAGTACACACAATTTCATTACCCATTATTACACTTCTTTTATCCCCATGGACCCCATTTTTTTTATTTTCTATATTTCCCTTTTCTTCTAAATTTTATATTAATCTTTATTACATAAGGGAAGGGAGGAGGATAGTGTCTCCCTCTTAAATGACAATAATACCCTTAATGAGTTTTTAAATTAATGGCTTGATGTGCCTGAATTACTCTCTCCTCTTATTTATTTTAAAATGGAAAATGCATTTATTGTGTAACTTATGTAGTTAAAACTTAAATCAATAAGGTTTACTCCAAATTGAAATAAAACATATAATTTGAAGTCAACACATAGTTATATTTACATAAAGGGTAATTTCATCTTGTACCATTGTGTTTTTGACAATTCCATTGAATCTATTCCGTACCATCGTTTTTTATTTTATTCCAAGAAATATCATTAAGTTTATGTATTTTTCATTTAATACCATTGAAGTGTGGTGTTTTCAAAAAATATGGAGTATTTTGGAGTTACTCACACTTTATTCTTCATTATTTATCGACTAAAAGTCTCTCAAATAACTACCCATTGGCGAATTCTTTGAGTTGCAACTCCAAAATACTCTACATTTTTCGAACATAATACACTTTAATGGTATCAAATGGAAATGTCATAAGCTCAGTGGTATTTCTTGGAATAAAAATAAAACGATGGTACGAAATGGAATAGTAAAAAAGTCAATGGTACAAGATGGAATTTCCCTTACATAAATAATGATAGTTCATTGCTAATTTTCTCTAAACGCACATCAATTTTACATTGTACAATTTTCATGTCTCTAAGCACGCATTACGTGCATATAAAAACTAATACGGAGTAGAAAATATTGGGAGTTACCTCAATTATCTCATCCTTGTGTAGGATGGTGTCACGACCTAATTTGAGACTAAGGACTATGATGGCACTAGCGCTCGCTAGTCAGCCAAACTCTCACGCACAATGTAAATGTGAGGCTAAACGAAAGATAGAATTCACGCAAAACCAACCGATTCTCATTAATAGCATCAGAATATACAAGAATGGGGGAGAATTCGTGTGTCTTGGACAACCCCCAAGATCACCTATATATAGGCAAATGGGCAGAGACAAGCCCCTACTGCCTGGGCAAAGTGACGCGTCGCTTCAGGCGACGATGTGTCACGCACACAATGACTACTACATGCATACTCACGAAAAAGCACCAATGCTTGAACGCAACCCTTCGGGGAAACTCTGATTGAAGGAAGGACACCATCTCACCATCCAGCCAACCAACACGTTACTTGCCAACCATCACAATGCTTCGGTGAGCCATGTCATCAATCCTTGTCATGCCCTTGCGTGCAATGCCTTGCTGCCAGGTCAGTGATCCATGCAATGCTTCCCATGTAGCCACGTCTTGATCTTGCCCAGCAGCCTTACTATCTCACGTCTCATGCACATTCCCTAACCAACTCCCATGTGAGGCGCATGTGCGCCCATCGCACTACTTCATGGTCACAACAAGAAAACCAAGGATTAGCGACCGTCCAAAACAAACCAAAAACGGTCGGTAAAAACGCGGAGACGGTCGGAAAAAGGTTTACCGACCGTCAACGGTCGGTCGGGTAAAGGGACGGTCGGCATATATTGGTCGGTAATTGAGGTTTTTACCGACTCGTTTTAAACCGGGGTCGGTAAATAATTTACGACCGTCTTACCGACCGTTTTTACACAGAACGTTGATTTGCGTCCAGCATAAACGGACGCAAATTTACCGGACCGTTTCCGACGGTCCGCAGATTAACCGACCGCATAGGTGGTTTAATTTGAAAATTTGCGACCGTTGGCGGTCGGGAGACAGCTTGGAAGCCACATTATACCGAATAAAAATGAGATTATTTATTTACCGACCGCTAAACGGTCGGATAAAAGTCAACTATACATAGAAGGTTGACTTTAACCGACCCACCTCACGATCGGTAAAGTCAAATATACATTAGAAGTTTGACTTTAAAACCGACCGCCAAACGGTCGGTAAGTAACTATACAAAGTAATTTGACTTTTATTTTACCGACGTTTTGACGTCGGTTACAGTTGATAAGATATTAAAAAAATTAGGACCAGCATATCTCAATATTGCGCCATCCACTTCCTATTTCCTAGTACCATTTCACTTTTAATCAATTATATTGTATTTTTTTTAATTTACCATAAAGTTAATAAACACAAGAATTAATCAACAAAAGATGCACATAATGAATCAACAAACTGATGAACTTTAAATAATAGACAATGAAACTCTTATTTTTTTATAATAATTTTATCATACAAATACATTAACATATTACATCTCAATGTAAATATATAATAAAAACTAAACTAATCCTTCAACTAATTCTTGAGGTCCTGAAATTCTTGGATGTGAATCTCCTCGCGAGAATTGAAGTCAAAATCTGGAGTCCAAAATGCACAAATAACATCAAATTATACAATAAAAACGAAGAAATTTATACAAAAAAAACAAAAAAACAGATACACTAGAACCAAAAAAGATTTCAAAAACTAAATAGAAAAAAAATAAAACATCATAGTAACAATATGAAAAATTCCGTAGAAATTAAAAAAAAATCTGGAATGAAATGCAACAATCAGAAAAAGAAAACCATGCTGGAAATCCAAGTACTCAACAAATCAACAAATTGGGAAAAAGAAACAAATAATAAATCAGAAAGAAGAACAAAAATTGGAAATGAATCAAATCAGAAAAGTAGAAAACAAAATCATTGAATGAACAACAAATCAAAAATCAGAAAAACAAATCAATTGAAAATAAACAGAACAAATCACAACTCAAACAATTCTGGAAAACCAAATAAAATAAAAGAAGAGAAGAGGGTGTTGCCGCCGTGGGTGTTTGCCGCCGTGGGTGCCGCCGTGGGTGCCGCGTGGGTACGCCGGGTGGAGTGAAAGAGTTAAAAAACGAGGAACCCAGATCTAAAAGAAATTCACAAATCGAAAATTAATTTTAGAAAAATCAGAAAATCGAGTAAGCAAGTGTTTAAAAAATTGAATTCGAAAACTAATTTTTCAGAAAATTGAAAATAATCACATTGAAAACACTGAAAATGAAAAAAGAGGTTAAAACCTAGATTAACCCAGACACCGAATAAAAGAGGGGAAAACCTAGATCTACCTCGAAAATTTAGAGTTGAAAAAAAAGGAGAAAACACAAAAAAATATAACATAATCAGTAAAGAAAAAACCAAAAAAAGACTAAAACAGGCAGAAAAATTTGAGTAAAAAAGAAAAAATAAAGGCAAAAAAAAACTCCAAAACTAGATCTGAAATCAAAAACCACAATTTCAAGAAAATTGAAAAATTCATTATAAGAGATCAAATAAAAAAAGAAGCTACATGGAGGACGGCGACGAGCAAGGCGACGTGTAACCCCCAATTATTCTTCACACCTTCTGTGGACAATAAATAAACAGAATACGGAGACCATTGGCGTGTCACTGGCACGTGTTCCAGAACGTTTAGGCAAAACAACCTTTTGCAGCGGAATTTCAAGTTAGCACAACTAAGTTCAACCAAGATATTAATCCCAAATTGAAACTCGTTTATAACAAGTTGGTAACCATTACGGCCCTTATTTGGCAAACCATAGGTAAAATCCTTTTTTAAAACCATAGTAACTCAGTATCAAAAGTCTGAAGAGTCTACAAAGACGTGTGAAGTTAATTAAAATACGTTCGGCTCTCCATCAGACCATCCGTCCAAGTCCTAGTTACTTTATTGGCAAACCTGTGAGAAATTTGCTCCCCAAAATTTCCAAAATGAAATAAGGATCATCACAGGTGCCACCAAGAGAAGAAAGTGTGACGACAACAAACAACACAAAGCACCATCAGCAAAGCTGAGTACATAAAATTACGAAAATCAGAAACAAACGGACAGCTCCTCCCCTAAAACTGCATACCGAGTTACGACATCTGCTTATGAAACAAAGGAAACCAATGTGTGGGTTTTCATACCAACTTAAACACATCATCTTATCACAGATCCCAAATCAGATAAATTATAACACTACTTATACATAGGCTGTCATACAATAAAATCCGCAAACATCACATAGCTTCTGATAATGATTGTACTGCAAATATTTATCGACTTCATCCGACTCAATTAATTATAATACATTAGTATGATTTGAGCAATAGACAAGGTTGTCCAAACTCCAGACACACGAGGTGCCACTAGTTCAATCCGACACACTAGGTGCCACGTTCATTCCCCCATGCCTCCCGTCGAAAGGCATCAGAAATGGTGAACGGGCCGCGACTCCGTCACCAGGAGCTAGTGAGGATCTCAACTAACCCTATCGATATTAATATCCAGAAGCAAAGTAATAGTGAAAAAACCTGAAGAGGGAACGCGTTGATCAAACGGCCCTCGGAAGGAAGCGAATATAATCGCACCCCACCCCTGATTGTCAATACTCAGACCGTGCACATATCCAGTAGTTTTTTATTGGATCAATCCCCCTATTTTATTATTTAATTCGTTAATTATTGACAAGTCCATATGACTCACAACAAGAGCTAAAACGCCACATACCGAAATTTTTTTAACAAATAACTCGTCATTCAGACTTGAATACTTCCTTTACTCAATTCACACATTAAATCATGAACTGAGTAATAAAATCACCTCATGGAGTAAGTTACACTTAACTCCACTTAAATTACCAATATATCAAAATTCACCGTCAGAAGCAGTGAATACTTGACTCCATTTATTCATTCCTGTGTTATAACCACCTCAGGTGACAAGTTTTACTTGACGCCACTAAATCATCATTTATAGTTATAAATTACTAATATGACGAGAATAATTAATTAAGACAATTGACTAATTGTCACCTGCATAATTCACACTCATGAATAATCGTTCCACAATATTCCTCGTTCCACAAATCAAAGCCAATATACGAATAAAGAATTCCGTTGTGACTG
>SNQN01000368.1:146146-158000 GCA_008642245.1 Bassia scoparia | reverse complement strand
CGAAAACATAAAAAATTTAAACTATCCATACTTATGCAAGTAATTTGCGTGCATCTCCTTACTTTGTCAATAATTAAAAAACCATAACGAAGATCGATCGTTTTAACTTTGGATAACTATAAACTTCTCGTAGCTAGTCTCAACTTTATAAAATAATTATCATAATGTACACTCGTGCTTCACTGTTGTATATCGTATCTTAATCTTCATTATTATTTTTTTAACACAACACCCTTCTATATGTGTGCTAAACGAAACAACAATTGAATCCGTTCAATTTACATTCTCATGGTTTACACATTTATTCGGATCTTATTAATTCTTTCCTGTCTCAAATGACCTATTTACTTCGTGATATATATTAAATCGATTTAATTTCCAAATATTCCTTGCAAAAGATACTATCCTTTTGAGAGAGTATATTTGCGGTATATAACGTAATGAAAAAGTTGGATTTCATTCATGAAATCATGTACAATTAGAGATGACAATGGGTCCTGGACCCAACCCAAACCCGCAAGATCCAGATCCATTTATAAGGGTATGRGTTTAGAAATTTTAGACCAATTGGATCTGGATCGAGTCTGAATTAAAGAGGAATGGGTCGGGTTCCAAAACATCGRACCCAGACCCTACCCATGGACCCACACATATTAGCTAGTGAGTTGGACTAACGATAATTTTATGTATTTTGATGATGAGATTGTGTGAACAACTTGTATGTTGTGACTTTGAGTTTGATATATTAAGGTATTATGAGGTATTTTAATATTTAAGTAATTGTCGTTACTAGTACGAACATATAAAATAGGGTAAAACAATTAATTGAATTAAAATGTTCGATTTAAAAAAATAATAAAAAACCCATTTAGGACCCTGTAAGGACCCATAGACCCATCAAACTCTGTTGGTTTGGGTTTGGGTTTAGAAATTTTAGACCCATCAAATATTGGAACGGGTTAAGAATGAAAGTTGAACGAGTAAGTCTTTCGTGTAGGTTGAGTGTAGGCATACCCGACCCAGACCTAACACATTCTCATCTCTATGTACAGTATCAGATTTGTTTGAATTTCAGTGAGGTTCAAATTGATGAGAGTGAATTTTTTGAGTCGGTAAATAACGAATTTGAGTTTAGTGAGAAAAAAATTTATAGTCTAATTTTTTGAAAAATTACAAATTATTGTGTTAGATTATATATGTATATAACATATTTTGTTTTATTATTTTAAAAACATATATGTAATAAGAAAACATTTGAATCCGTTTGTTTTATTTTATTTTATTTACATTTTAAAACTTATTGGAGTTATGAATTTTTTTAAATATATATTTCTAATAACCTAAAATATATATTTCTAATAACTAAAAACTAGTTTTTATTTGTGCACGCTATGCAGCCTAGCTAAATCTTGTACAAAAAAATGTTGCTCGATATCAAATTTTTCACTATTTGATTTCACTATAATTGATTTGAAAATTGTGTTAGTTTTCAATTATATGTTTCTCTTTTAGTTTTACCCTAAATGTTTTATTTAATTTCAACATTTGACATTTTCTTCTCTATTTTATGTCAAATCGTTGCGTTTATTTTGATACGGAGGGAGTAATTATTTTGTATTAATTTGATAATTTTAAACTTTCTTATATGCAAATTTTAATTGGAAGGGAATTAATTGAAAAACATTAAACGTGTATTTTTTATATTAATCAAAGAGTAATTAAGTCATTTTTTGTAAGGGACATCATTGCTCCCCTACTTATTATAGTAGATTTGATTAATTCGTCCCAAAATATTGTGCAAAAGAACATCGTTTTAAAAGAGTTTTTGGACTGCAAAAACTTTGCCATCAATGATTAAAATATGTACTCCGTAGATTTGTTGAATTTCAATGACGTTGATGAAATTGACGAATGTGGATATTTGAGTCGACAAAGGACACTGTATATGTTTGATTGTAAAAAGACGATTATGGATGACAATAATATAAACTCCATGCCTAGTTAATGAATGCGAGATCATTGTGATTTGTGAGAATATACAATAGTAAAAATGTATGTGTAAATACATACACATTGCTTAATTAACCATGCAATATACTTAATTTGCTATTTTTCAAGCTAAGGAAAACTATTGCACAATTTACAACATGCCACATCATATATCGAGTAGAGTGAAAAATAATTTTAAGTTTCAACCAAAACCTACAAACCCTCGCAGTGGATCCAGAAAGTTGATCCACCATGCCCCATCGTTGATCTCCCCCTGCCTTCCGAATTAGGAGCGACGACCATGGAACTGAGAATTGTAGAACCAAATATAGTTGTTGGAACTATTGAACGTTACAAGGGAGGAGGAGAATGTAATCAGGAAAACATGAGCGTTTTGACAGAATTTAAACAGAAAGTAAAGGAACAAGAGACAAGCAAGAATTAAAAACACATAAACTCTCCTTGACAGTCGCCAAAAGATAGAAATGTGACCTACTCAAGTGGATTTCTTAAGAAGTTGTTCTTTAGAAAAAACAAGGATGAATCCTGACAACTTTTTGACGAGAAAACAAACTAATTAATTATTAGAAGTTAGAACTTTGAACATCATTACAAAGGTCGAGATTTGGGGAGGGATGTTCTCAATCCAAACTCTTAATTCGCTAAAGCTATATAGCAAACTAGTTAGTTCATTTGCAACTTTGTTGTCATTTCTCCTAACATTTGAAAAAGAACAAGTCTCACATCTACTCCATATATATATAATCTATAACTAAGTACTAAAACAGCAATGCTTACATCATTAGCTGTCACATGTCAAATCCTCGTGTAAAATTGTCTCTCCAAAATCTATAATTACATCTATCATTTTTCCATTGCAATTTTTATTTTCCAATTTTTCAACATAAATAATAATGCTCTTTTAACAATTTAATGAGCTTCAGAGTTCAGACTATGTCTTTTCATAATAAAGTAATAAAAAATAATTTTTCTAAATTTTTAAACTAATAAAGCCAATATAAACTATGTAATAAATGAATGAGGCCATTTTAGCCGATTAAGAAAAATATTCAATGACATCATCTTTTTTCGTTTTGGTAGTAAAATCTTGCCTCAAAATGACTTTTGACATCCTCTAATCTTTGGTTACCTTAATACATGAGCGAACTAATCCATTTATATCTCATATATCAATTACATACCTCAATTACTTTCTAACAAAATTAATAATAACAAACCTAGTTATTAGCTAAACTTAGGATATCTTAAACAATTGAACCAAAGTAGCTTTGATCAACCTGCTTCTTAAACAAATGCCCATGAAAGATGAATCTGAAATTTATTAAGTTAATTTATACTTTTTGGACTAAGCTAAGCCTTTCAATTGAGACAATAATGTATATTTACACATATAGTTAATGTCAGAATAGCAGCTTTTGATGCTCAAGCAGTCAAGCCAAGCCTTTACAACCCTAAAAACATTCAATGAGTCAGCCATGTGTAGTTTTGAGGGTCGTAAGCTTCGAGCTCAATGAACCAAGGGTATAAGTACTACGTGAGCCATCAAGAGAGTATGTCCAATGACGATGATGAGGTGTAGAACCCTAATCTATCTATATCTATACATAAGACAAGCGGATCACGTGACGGTAGCGTGCAATGACATTGTTCACTTCGTGATTCGCTCATCTTATAGTATAGATATTCTTTATATATTTTTTTTATATATTATGATATGGTAATATTTTTCTTAACCTATTATATGTAATAATATTTTCTTGTCTATGATATGCAATATTAATTGTATACTAATATTGACTATGAAACTTGACTAAAAATGTAGTCAAAATATATGCACTATAATATTTTTTTGATATGCTATGATATGGTATAATATTTTTTTCCTATGATATGCAATATTTACTGTATACTAATATTGACTATGTTAACTACACGATAGTAATATGCATGAGTATTATATTATATTCTTGATTAAAATATAATTATAATAGATTTTGGTGTTATCATTAGAATATATGCACAATAGTCGTATCTATATTGCTATAAAACATATATATTGAGTAATTATATTTAAACAATACTATTAAGCGAATAATATACTATTGAATATGATATAATATAGCATTAGAACTTTCTACACGTTTGCGTGCATGGTAATTAATTTTATAACGACTGAATTAGTTGATAGTATAGTTATTCATTAGCTTTATAGAAATTTAGTTCGTTTGAACAAACATTATATATATACTTATTTTATTATTTTTAAGTTTTTCTAAATCAAAACATGTTTCGTTGCATTTTTGATTTTTTTTGTTCATCATTAATCAATTATAATATTAAGAGAGGGAAAATAAAACAGAAGAAAATAAATTTGCACTCAAACAAATTGCTAGAAAAATATCATGAATTAATTCAATGAAATATGGAGAATTTAAATGAATAAATATTTAGCTAGGTTATAAATATTAATTATTCCATATTTGTATATTTGAAGGGAGGACACCATCTTACTCCCCCCTTTCACTTATATAGGGTGTGTTTGGTTTTAACTTATGGGAGCTTTTAGAGTTTTGACCAGATCAAAACTCTATTCAATCTAAATAGCAGTGTTTGGATGAGTAGCGTTTCATGGTAGCTTGTAGCGTTTGAGGTAGAGTTTTGCAAAAACTACTAATGGTGCTTCCGAAGTAGCTTTTCTCAAACGCTACAATTTAACCCTATAATTATAACATTTAATATACACTACTTCAACCGCTACTTATTTGCCAACACTAACAAATTATAATCAAGTTCAACCGCTACTAGTCGACAGCTAATATCCGTTACAGCTGACATCTACCTCTACCGCTAACAGCACCTCTACCGCTAGTTTTTCCAAACATACCCATAATAGAGATAATATATCACTAATTAACATACACTTTTAAATTCTAACACGATAGAAAAATCTTACATACTCTTTACATGATTAGGATTTGAAGGTATATATTACATACTCTATTGCTTTGTATCCTTGTACAGTGTAGCCCTAAGCTATTAAAAACAACTTAAAGGCATTTTATGTATAAGACTTAATAACATACGAAAAGCATGTTTAGAAAATAAATAATGTGAATCTTTTCACTATTCAATTTGTTTCGATTTAGTTGGTAATTTTATACAATGATTGTGTATGAAAAGTAAAAATATAGTGGTCATTCATTAAAAATTAATCCACCCTTCTAAATTTTAATAGCTGGCTATTGAAAATTTTAGGGTCATTTTAGAAAAAGTCGTATAGAGTCAGGCCAACAAAGGTACCATTTGATTTTTTTTGCTTTTCTTATGCTTTTATTGATTGAATATGTTTATTTTATTTCTTATCAAAATAATGAGCAACTTAATTATTATCGAGTAAAATTTAGTCCATTACAAATAAGGTACATTTTTATTCGTAAAAAATCAAATGAACACAATTATTCATTGATTTGAGTTAATTTTGAATTTCATATGATTCAATTCTTACATATAGGTCTAACTTGAGTTAAGTATCGAGAGTACTTGTAATGCAATTTTGGCCATTACATAGAGTTATTTTATATATATTTGCAAAATTATCAATATTGATAATTACTCATTCGTATTTCATAACATATAGATTTAACCTTGGTCAGGTATGATTGTACGATATTTTTATCATATATTAATTACGTATCATACTAATTTGAGTGCGTAATTTATATCAACATATTTTTTTGTAATCGAAAAATTATTTTATCATTATTATAACTTTTAAAAAACAATATTTAACACAAAAATTAAATCGTGCATTGCGCGGTTATCAAGTAGTTCAAAAGAATCATAATTATTACTTATTAATTCATCATACGATATTGTAAATTGATAATATTAGGTAATGACATTTCTCTCACTTGATTATTTATTATCTATTAAATTAAATTAAAGATAAATTTAATTTAATTCAGGAATCAGGTCAGGTACGAATTATACAATGATTAATTGATTATTCAGGTAAATATGCAATTTATTTATGTTTAATAATTTATTGCGAGTGCGTAATTTATATGAAAATTAAAGTGGAGGGATTTTTTAAAAAGTAACAGGTAAGACGGTATTGAAGATATTAAAGATCTATTGAATTACACGTATAAATTAAAAGACATATTGATTGCAAATGTAAGCGTGTAAGTTAATTTGGTTATCAAGTCACAATGTCACATTATGGTCAACCACAAAGAGTTTTAATAAATATTGATCATGATACTATATATTATATAAGTCCAACTTGGTCAGGTATGAATTGTACGATATTTAACTTTATCATACATGTAATTATTTAATGATGTTTAATATTTTATGTGAGATCTTAATTTTATAATTAGTACGTAGTCAGCATTTTATTTTATTCCATTTTATAAAAGTGTTAATTTATTTTATAATAAGCTATGAAAACCATAAAGCACGTCTTCTTTCCGATCTATTTACAATTTTATTACTCTAATACGAAGTATATACTATAATTTTTTACCCCACTCCTATTATTAGATTATTTTACTTCGTAATCCTCAAAATAGTAAAAAATAGTTTTATAAGCCGTGCATCGCACGGGCATTATACTAGTTAGATAAAGTAAAATAATATGAAAATTGAAGCAATTAAGCTAATTGTTAGAGTATATATTAAATTCCTTGGCCTCAAGTCCTCAACCATCTCTATAAACTTTTGGTTGAAATGATCCGGTTAACAGCTCAACCATCTCAACCAAAAGATTAAACTGATGATTGAGACTCGAAAATATAATAGATACTCTAACACTAATTAAGCACCAATCAATCCTAACATATATTTCCATTAAGGATAACATTAATATAATGATTGCACGTGCCATAATATTCTAATTAAGCACTCGATCTTATTATGACAATTGATAATTCACAGCAGCCCCACTTAACTAAGCATGTCAGCACACATATATATATGTGATTGGACGACCCTACAATATACAATAAGTATATCATATGATTATGATATTCTAATTCATGGAATGAATATTGAATAATGAACCCAAACAATGAACTTAGTTACATACTAAGTCATATGATTCTTTAGTACTAGTCCAAATCTAATATAGCCCCACTATATCATCCATTTTGCAAGCGTGATCTAATTAACTAACTATTAATATTACTAATTTTCTTTCATCATTATTGTTTTATTGTAGATGGAATCAGAAGTTTCTACTATAAGGTAAGCAAAGCAAAGCAACCACGTTATTTACTCGGTTTTGTTTATTTTCCTTTTTACAAAGGCCAAATTTGGAGGTTGGTGAAGCCGAATTAGGTGTATTGGAGGTGTGTATCACTGTCATGCATTTTGGTTTTTCGTTTTGTTACGGAGGGAGTATTTCTATTGGACAAATATAGATCACTCCATTTTTCTTGATGAAGTGATAAGATTAAATTGTGGTGGTTAAAAATTAAACGATCAAGCTATACATATTTGTATTGAATCTAAGATAATATAGCTAGCTTAGTAGCTAGAATAATGACGGAGACAAATTATTGTTATGACTAGCGCACATTTATAATGGTTAATTCTTTAAAGGACGATATGCAACAAATATAACGACTTGAATGTGCGTTGATCCTTGCATGAACTTATATAATTCATCAATCATTATAATAATATTTCAAATGTTATGCTTTACTTGAAATAATTGTCATATTATTTATTTAGAGGTAAAATTTACAAATGTTTCAGGTAAAGTGTAACGGAGGAGTATATACATTGCTAAATAAACGTATTTTTCTATCGCCTAGTGTCGCCAAGCTAGATTAATTAGGATTGATAAAAACTTTACATACAAAATCAATCAATTGAGATGACTATATATAATAGGTAGTTAGGGATTGTTAGGGATTAATTAGGATTGTTATGAAAGTATAGTGTAAGGCGATCATTTTTATCATACCATCTTATCTCGTAAATTGCATGTCTACATAACAAATTAACGAGCATTAAAAATATCAATCGAATTAAGCACACTATATGTCATAAATTAGCTAGATATTTGATAATTTGTCATATTAAGCATATGTATTTGTATGTGTCAAGCATGAAAATGACACTCAAATATCTAGATGTCATTTAAAAAATATCTTAACAACAACAAAAAGACGAATAAGAGATTTCATGTCATCTTAGCCATAACATAAACAACATATCGATTACACGAGAACTTTCTTTTTGTAGAGGGCTCGTATATAAATAAGTTATTGTTCCAAAGGGTACCCAAGATTGAACTAGCTACATACTCTCTCTCTCTACTAGAGGGTGTTTGCTTTAGGGGAGAAACGAGTAAAGAGTGAGTAGTAAAGATTATGATGGGACCAAATTAATGTCATAATTCCACTAAAACTAACAAATGAATGAAAGTTATGACATGGTAATGCGAGAGTGTGCACGTTTCGTACCTGATTTAGAAAGGAAAATGACCAATCAACCACATCAAATCTAACTTCTTTCAAACTCCCAATCATATTCCATCATTACTACATAAAATTAATGATTGGAGAAAGCAATCTCATGCTTTCGTGTAAACATGTCATTAAACTCATTATACATTTTATCGTAATCTTAATTTATATCGATATTTCTAAGGGACGTCCCAGAGTGTCAGAGAAGAACTAATATATTTTCAATATGGTATACTTTTGAAATGCATGTCAAAATGACGCGCGAATTGATGTAATTAATGTTTATATTCATTTAAACTTCACTTTTAATCAATTATCTTGTTACCGTATGCTCTAATCTTAAACTATGTTATCTTATTCATTCTTTTAGAAAATGTCATGCTGATTTATTTTTTCTCTTTRTGAAACAAGTTCACATTATTCAGTGTGAAAATGAATATWATATAGTTGATCAATGTCCTACTTATAAAGTGTAATACTAATTAGTACCACTCTTTATTATCTCATAGTATCAGATCTTCCACACGAGCTGTAGTGTAGTGTATTATATGCCACGCAGAATTTAGCTCTTTTAAGTGACTCTATAAGCTTCGATTAGCTAGTGTCGTTTAGCTTCGATTAGCACATTTGCTTTACAAAAGGTTGCACGTCATAGAAATAGGAAAGTGATCATGGATTCATAGGACAAGAGTAAGAGCGCGCGCGAGCCTACCTCTCTAATATTCCTCTCACCAATAATTATCTAGAGGTTGGCACGAGTCGTGTTTGGAAAATCCATGTGCCAAGCCAACATGCCTAGCTCGTGCCTAGCTAGTACATACGAGCTAGCAAATACAATGTTGTGTTGTACTTAGTTTTTAAACATGAGGTTCGCGCACAACATGATCCACTTGTTGAATCATGCATGTTTGGTGCCCTGTAGCCATTCAAAGTGTCTGTGCCATAATTTTAAGATGTTGTTTACGTATGTCTCATCACCTGTCTGCGTGTCAGCAATAGACACGTGCTAAGATAGGCGGCCAGGCTTAGCTCATGTCTTGCCAAGTCGACCTCTTGTGTGGAGCTCAACTACTCATCATGCCCAACTATAGACTCATCATAGAGGATTATATTGTAACTCTCTTCAAATATGCTATATATCTTACAATAAGATATTGTTAGGATATACTTGTATATTACAGATTCTCATCAAAATTAACCTTTATACTCATAACACCATCAATCAAAATCACTATTTCTSTAAGATAAGAGTCCRATAATGTCACTGGCTTATTTGRAATTAATCTAACCAACCTTGATATACAAAATCTWACCTTTATAATTAAAGAATGCATAGCATTATGTTATTGGTTTAATGATATCGCACGAATTGATATTCTTCAATTCCAAAAGTATGATTGTGTAAAAGTTAGTCTTGATTAGATCAAGAGATTTCTTCTAGAAGATATACTATATTAGTACTTCATATTTTACACTAACAAGTCATCAATGAATATATAATGTCCAATAATACTTAATACCTTTAAATCTTCTTTTGTAACCTTACAAATCTAGACTATATACTCCACAAGTGATAATGTAGTACAATAGTATACTTATTTTGCTCTTACAGTTTTCAATTGCAAACGATTAATAAGCGCCTTACGTAATCTAATTAAAAGTTTAATGTAATTGCGAATTCTCCAAGACATTTCAATTTTGCCTTATGTATTATATGTGTGCATAATACGAATTGTAAAATAAGGTGAATATAAGCTTTGTGCCGAGAATAAGTTAGATAAGCATCAAAGTTCAATTCATTACCTTTCTCAAGTATCGTAAAACAATTTTCTTAAAATTATAAAGTTGATAAGTAGTCTTAACGAAAATTAGCTAAACATTATATTTCATGACTACTCCACTCATGCATCAATAATCTTCAAATCATATCATTGCAACGTTTTACTAAAAAAAAAAATCACGAAATAGATAGGCTCACGTTACAAAGATTTGGAGATCCGAGGGAATAAGTGTCAGTCCTTTCCTAGTAAAATCTAGCCGTCCTACCAGGTTTGAKTGTTTGAATCCCACTTGAAGAAAAGTAAAACTTAGTTAGCATGTGTAGTGGCAATTATGAAGTATCTAAAGACTCAATTCCATCACTTGGTTGACTACAAACTTTACAAAAATTTGCATTTGATGCATGCTTTTTACCAATTTGTCAATCAAACATCACATGATTGCACAGGGCGTGGAAATAGATTATATTGGTCAATACTCAATAATAATGCAAAGTTTTTCCAANATTGGACGACCCTACAATATACAATAAGTATATCATATGATTATGATATTCTAATTTCATGGAATGAATATTGAATAATGAACCCAATACAATGAACTTAGTTACATACTAAGTCATATGATTCTTTAGTACTAGTCCAAATCTAATATAGCCCCACTATATCATCCAATTTTGCAAGCGTGATCTAATTAACTAACTATTAATATTAYTAATTTTCTTTCATCATTATTGTTTTATTGTAAGATGGAATCAGAAGTTTCTACTATAAGTTAAGCAAAGCAAAGCAAAGCAACCACGTTATTTACTCGGTTTTGTTTATTTTTCCTTTTTACAAGGGCCAAATTTGGAGGTTGGTGAAGCCGAATTAGGGGTTGTATTGGAGGGTGTGTATCACTGTCATGCATTTTGGTTTTTTCGTTTTTGTTACGGAGGGAGTATTTCTATTGGACAAATATAAGATCACTCCATTTTTCTTGATGAAGTGATAAGATTAAATTGTGGTGGTTAAAAATTAAACGATCAAGCTATACATATTTGTATTGAATCTAAGATAATATAGCTAGCTTAGTAGCTAGAATAATGACGGAGACAAATTATTGTTATGACTAGCGCACATTTTATAATGGTTAAAATTCTTTAAAGGAACGGATATGCAACAAATATAACGACTTGAAGTTGCGTTGATCCTTGCATGAGAACTTATATATTCATCAATCATTTAATAATAATATTTCAAATGTTATGCTTTACTTGAAATAATTGTCATTATTTATTATTAGAGGTAAAATTTACAAATGTTTCAGGTAAAGTGTAACGGAAGGAGTATATAACATTGCTAAATAAACGTATTTTTCTATCGCCTAGTGTCGCCAAGCTAGATTAATTAGGGATTGATAAAAACTTACATACAAAATCAATCAATTGAGAATGACTATATATAATAGGTAGTTAGGGATTGTTAGGGATTAATTAGGGATTGTTAGGGATTAATTAGGGATTGTTATGAAAGTATAGTGTAAGGCGATCATTTTTATCATACCATCTTATCTCGTAAATATGCATGTCTAACATAACAAATTAACGA
>SNQN01000368.1:132653-145296 GCA_008642245.1 Bassia scoparia | reverse complement strand
TCCATTTTCCTATCCCCAGCAGGGAGGTTAACCCTTATAAGATCGRTCCTATCCTCCATGGGCAATCATGTACTTTCGGTATTCAAAATCCCCAAAGGAATCGGCAAGAAGATTAACAAAATCATCGCCAATTTCTGGTGGGCTGGAACCAAGAAAACCGCTGGTATACACTGGAGAAGTTGGAAACAGATAACATCCCCAAAAAATAATGGAGGTCTGGGCATTAGGGACATTATCAAGCTAAACTCAGCCCTCCTCATGAAACAAGCATGGAAAATCCTAACCAAACCAAATACCATAATCAGCAAAATCTATCAGGGCAAATACAAGATCAGAGACGATACCCTATTCCACGACTCTTGGGAAAAAAGGACAGGATCCTGGGGATGGAATGGTATTAAGACTAGCCTGCTCAAGCTCCGACAAGGGTGCAACTGGTCAATAGGAAATGGGAACAAATCCCAAATAGGAGATCCGTGGCTATGGGGGAAGCCCCCAACACTGCACCAAGATCTACAAGATGAACGCCTCCTGAATATCCTAAAGAAAGGGAAGATCGCACTCTTGTATCTTGAGAATTGGTGGGATATGAGACAACTAAACGACATTTTCCGGGAAGAAATTGTCAACGCAATGACCTTCATGGAACCACTCAACAGGGAAAGGGAAGATAGTTTGGTCTGGAATTTCAGCAAGAATGGTGAATACAATGTTAAACAAGGATACGAAGTTGCTTGTAGACCAGGAATGACAGAAAGCCGACAGAGGATTGACAGACAAATGAGAGGAACAAAAACATTCCCATGGAAAGTGAATACAAACGAGGATATGAAAATCTTCTTGTGGAAGCTCTTGAATGATGCCTTGGCTGTGGGTGCAGAACTACAGAAAAGAAATATTGGTGAGTTACACGGCTGTCACCTGTGTTCCAACACCAACGACACTGACTCCCTCGAAACCTTGGAACACCTATTTCGTGACTGCGAGATCGCAAAGAGAATTTGGAGAATGGGCCCGTTAGGTATCAATGCAGAACACACGAGAAATGTACCTATCCACAGCTGGATAGAAAATTGGTTGAGTTACTTCAAAAGAGACAGAACAAGTGAACAAAAGTGCACTCTAGAATTCCTGGTCACACTTCAAGAAATCTGGAAAGAAAGAAACAGTACCCTCTTCCAAATAACACAACCAAACCCACAGATTTTGCTGGACAGGATAAAACACAGGAGCAGCCAACCGGGAACAGAGACCCTTAACAGAGGAATCACCAAGGCAAGCAACCGGACTCACACCCACAAAAAAGTGAAGATAGCCCTGATTGGACAAGAATGCACTAATTACACCACTGAGGTAGCACTACAGGTTAAGCAAGCAAACTCAGGGACCTACGAAGTCCAAAGTTTTGTAAGAGGCCAGGATCAACAACGTTACGAGATCAAAGCTACTCACCGCTACCAGGCAATCACCAAAGGGCTGCACACTACCCTTAGTGATCTACTTCGACAACGCCTACTACATGTCAACCTATCCATCCTTGATGAAGGCTACACCAACCACCTACTCTCAGATAGTGGAGATCGTAACGACTTGCTGAGATTTGCCACCAGAAACTTATTAAATTGTTTCCATTGCGTTTCGATATTAACCAATAGCTCTTACTCTTTAGGTTGTAAAAGTATGTGGGAGTAACTACCCATGTTCACCCTTTGTCAAAAAAAAATTATTGGTGGTTTTCTGGTTCTTTTTCATTTTTTTTTTCTATACACCGTTTTTCCCCCTTAAATTGACTTGATAATTTAACTTGCAATGCAACATATGTCCTTAATTAGAGTGTATTTTTGTTTCGTTATTATAATTCTTCAAACATAAAATCATAAATTACTCCATAAGATCAAATTCATCATTTTTGGTTTATTGATGCCACAATGCATGTAACTAATGTCTTTTTTCATTTTGTATTTCTCCATGAATTTTCTGCATAATATTATTAATCAATTAATAAATTGAACAAGAACGACATTATATATAGAGAGAAAAATAGATTACAACTTATGATTGTATAATTATAAGAGTATCCTTAGACATATTACTCTATTTTAAATAATGAAAACCCTCCATTTTGAATTGATCCGCCACATACGATCTCAATCGTATGATGATGCATTGCATTACCTTATTAACTTATGGAGTACAAAGAAGTCGATAGCACACAACTTGTTCTTAAAGCAAGTCATATATGTATGTGTGTTGTGTGTACGTCTCTGGTAATTAAGAATATATATGGTCGTTTGGTGCATACATATGAATATATGTATATGGGATCAGATGAAGCAAAATATTCTTTGCCCTTTTGTAGGGGCGTAGGAATGAAGATAACACAATTAGTATTTTGTGTTTTTATTTGACGGCCAAAGCTTTGTATGTTGGTCTTATTATTTTATTTTTTAAACATAATAGACACCAACAGATCAACTGTATACCACTTTTTTTGACGAGAAAACTGAAATAAATTATATTAAGCAAAATAATGCATGCAAAACATCCATGCAATTACAAGAGGAATTTCCTCGAGCCAAACATGAAAGAACCTACATCACGACTTGATCGAGTTTGCAAGCCTACGGGCAACCCAATTGCGGTTCCTACGCACCAACTGTATACCACCTTGTTTGCACCTTTCAAACCAATTAAAAATAAGTAAAATTGTGATTAAATTACCTTTCAAAATACGAGTCCGGTTTTTAAAAATAACTGTCTTATAATTTTTTTAAAAATAAAATTAAACTATCTTAGCACTAAAAGTTTGGGAACACTACCACTGATTAAAAATGTTAGTTTTCCCGGCCGTTGGTTGTCCCACTCCTATCTATGTAATTCCATTCGTTTGTTTATAAACATTAGAAAATTGTCATATCATATCAAATTAGGATTTTTATCCAATAATTGAACTACTAAATTCTCTTTTCTTGTGATATTACTTTTTTCATTTGGAGAAAAAAAAGGAAAAATTAACGTTTTCGGTCAAGTGTTAGTACTTCCAAAATTTTAGATGATAAAAGTTAGTTTAATCCAAAAAATAAAATAAAATATAGGGTAGCTGTTTTTAACGGTGTCTTTAGAATGTAACTTTCACAATTTTCTTAAAATAAATGCAATAACATTATTAGTGTTTTTTTCTTTTTCCCACAAGGTAATTATTCAAGGATAGATGAAAGGAAGGTGTGGAGAGAATCCATGCTTTAAAGTGTTTTCTATTGGATAATTCTCTTGAGAAAATACGTCAAATAATTATCTACAAAAGTTGCAATCTATTATTAACATTCGATCTGTTTACATTCAGCTTATTTTCAATTCAGTTCCGTTCAGTCAGTTCTTAACCCAATTTCTCTTCATAAAATATTCAGTTCAGTTCAGTTCTTAACCCAATTTCTCTCTCTCATAAAATATTCAATTCAGTTCAGTCAGTTCAGTTGATTCATATTAATGTAAACGGACCCTCATTTATTCTAATATACTTCGTTTTCATTTAATAACAATCATACTACTCCGTTTCTCTTTTAATTGAACCGGTCAATTAACGGAATTTTTCACATTAATTGCCTTTACTTTATTACTACTTTGGTATTTTTTGGTTGAATTGACGTTACTTATTAAATTTTTAATTAACTTCTAACACTACTCTAATCTATTTTGTTAAAAATCATCATTCCTCTTAATCTTCTATACAAAAATTAATCATCTGTTCATTTCCCAAATGTTGAATATGACATTCATCACTGTCTTCAACCACCACACATCCCATTTAATTCAATTCAATTCACTCACACCTTTACCCCATTTACGTTGTTTCAAACAATTCAATTCACTCAACACTTCTCTCTCTCCTTCAGTTCATCCTCTTCCTTCTCCCTTTTTTCTTCCCTAGGATTCATCATGGAGTCGCACTCAACTTCGACGAAATGCGACATTCAATGCCGTGATCTCTCCGAGCGCATTTGGGAGGCGGATAAAGTGAGTCACTCCTTGAAAATAAAGGAGTTATGGAATCATGGACACAACCCTAATTTGGCAGGAAGAGTTCAAGAAGAAGCTCGAGGAACCTCAGTGGAAAAAAGATCTGGTAACATCGTTTCGCTGCCCTATGGAAGTTTGCGCAGAACATCGAGGAGGCGGACTCACTGCGGAAGCTGGAAAGCAAATCAAGACTGCATTGTTCCTGTCACACTGATCCAACACCATTGAGGTACTGCTCCCGGTTGATGAAGGTTCTGCTCTGCTGTCAATCGAACCCCCCCCCCCCCCCGAACAAAGGAACAAGAAGAGGAGAAGGGTTGTGACTGCTCCAAACCAAAACCTACAACCTCAGATCTACTCAGAAGACCTCCCAGATGGAGAAGGACAAAAAATAACCCCAACTAGGTATAATATCTGTCCATTTTAGCAATTGCCTATTTTTTTGGAGTGGAATTTGCTTTCGCTGATATCTCTGTTTTGAGTTTTGGTTTAGGTGACAAATTTTTATAAAATTGGTTCCTTTTTTTTTAACCAAAAGCTAATCTTTTTTTCAAAACACTGAGGTTCCTGATGATGTTATTTGTTGTCTGAAAATTCAGAAATTTTGCATGTTGGTACAACTAAGGTTAATGTGCTGGTGCCTTTATATATAATGTTGTCTTGGCTGTTTTGGTTTCTGTTTGAGTCTTGTTGTTTTGTGTGTGGTGCCATGTGATGAAGAACTCTTATCCAATATTCACAACGCTAATTATAGTCCAGGAAATTTCCTGTTGAGGAAAGCGTATTGGTGAATGTGTGAAAATAAACTGAGTCTGATGGCAATTGGAAATGAAAACACAAAAGCATTTCCATTAGAGTTTTCTTTTGAGGTACATGATTGCATACATATCTACAAGAAGAGCAAACCACTGTTAGCTAAAGTCATACTACAACACAACAAAAAAAAGACCATCATTGCCCAAAAAAAATGCTCAAATTTCTTCCTGCTTGGTTGATCTGCATTCATACCCTCATTTGTGACTAACAGTCCTAATTAAAAACCATGAATATGCAAAATAATGGTTTGTGTTTAATCTGCATCAACAAGACCAGTGTTGTTCCCCATTGCCTCATCTCCACAAACAATCAGTTCTCCATTTGGTATTGACTGCCTCATAATAATTTGTTGATCTACCTCCACTTCTTGGGCAGCATGCAAGCCTTTCCAATCTTCTTTGCCATGGTGGGGGATGCTTGTACCTGTTCCCACCTTTGTCTTCAGTATCTCCACCATCACCCACTGTAATTGCAGCCTAACTGTACTTCACACCTCTGGGTCAAAGAAATCGTATGCATCTTGAACTCTTAGTATTAGATCATCAATGTTTTTAGGGAAAGATAGATATTGAAGTGCTTGTAATGCCTAAAGAAACCCAGTCCAGGAATCAAGGTCTGGACTTTGAGGTGGTGATACACTAGCCTTTTTGGTTTGCTGCTTGTAATCCCGTAAATTTCGGATATTTATAATTATATTTTCTTATAAATATAAAACAATTATTTTATAAAACGATCGATTTACTTTAAAATTCCATTTAATCTTAATCATCCGCTAAGATATTATATATGATATCTTTTTTTACTTGATTTTATTTATTTTATCCAAAATAATTGCTTAACACAAAAAAATATTTAAAAAGATTAATCTAGCCCTAAACCCTAGATAATTAAAGGGTTTATTCCTTCCTTATTTCATACTCCACGCCACTTTCATTTATTCAGTTTTTCAAACAAAAAAAAAAAAAGAAAAAGAAAGGAGAAGCTTGAGAGACAGAGAGAAAGGCACGAGAGAGAGAGAGAGAGACAGAATGGTGCGGCCACCTGCTCCACCACCGGAGCGCCGCGCGCGTCCTTCCTGCCAGCGCCGGTTTGCTAGCGTGCGTTGGTTATCGTTGCTGCTGCACTGTTTTGCTGCACTGTTTGCTGCTGTTGTGTGCACGGTGGTTGCAGGTGTTGCCTCGGGGCTGCTGTTGGCTGTTGCTGCTGGTGCTGGACGTCGCTGCTGCTACCGACCGCAGGTCGACGGAAACCACGCCGGTTGATCCTCTCCCTCTCTTTTCTTCCTGTTTTCCCCTTTCTCTATGCTTTAATCCTTGTTTTTAATTTGATTAAATCTCGAATGTTTTACAATCTAATTGTTTGTATTATGGTTTTGGGCATGATCTCTACGAATTGTTAGTGCAATTAGTTGGTATTGAAATTTCAATCAAAGTAAAAATTTCAGATTTATTAAACTAAAAATTAGGCTTTAATTGGGGTTGTGTAGTTTTAAGGGCTAAGGTTGATTAATACTTGTTTTGCGATATATAATATTGCATAAAGTGAAAAGTTTAATTTTTAAGGTTTTTAATAAATTTTCAGATTTAATTGAAACAAATTTGAGGTTTTTTTTGAATATTTTATTCATGTTGTAAATAAATTGCTTTATGAACTAATATATATGTATACAAGCCTAAACCTTTCTTTTTGCGATTTTGGATAATTTTCAGATTTTTATAAATATTCTTGAAGCTATTGGTATTGAAAATGATAGTTTCACTTGAAAATCAATGGGTTAATATATTGTATCATAATGAATATGTTTTGGAGTTTTTAAAGTTATATTAAGGAATTTTCAGAATTATCTAAACGAATAAAGGTAGCAAATTCCTTATTGAGAACTAGATTTCATGATTTTAAACTAGAACTATAGTAATATACTTACTACTAAATGAGGGTTGTGAGGATAAAAACATTGTTCGAATGGTTTTCGAGGCTTGTTAAGCTTCTCAGTATGCTGTAAATAACGTGCAAAGTGTATGATTCAAGTTTGTAAAATGATGTAGGAGGAGACTTCTAGAAGTGATTTCTGAGTTTGGATTGACTTTTGTTTCAATTGGCTCAAGGTAGTTACTACTTGCGAAATCCTTGACGTATATGTAATTGTTTCTTGGAATTGTTTGGGAGTCACGAATAGTCCTAATTTGTGTATTGGATCGATAATTGATGAAACTGTGGAATATTGGTAATTTGGTTTGTTCATGAGATTTGATATGAGGATTGATATTAGTCCTATTGGCTATGATAAATTGGGTTGGTCTATTGATGGTATAAGTGGAGTCAAGTAGAACTTGCTTCATGAGGTGTATAATATAAGGATGAGTTAAGTGGAGTCAAGTATAACTGCTCCATGAGTTATGTATTACTCGTCTCATGAATGAGGTGTGAATCAAGTAAAGGGAGATTCAAGTCTTAATACGAGGTTAGTTGGCTTGTCCAAGGTTTATTAATTAAAGGAATAATTTGTGTTAAAAGTATTGCAATGTGGTTTGTGGTCTGATTTGAGTCATATGATCTTGTAAATATAACAATTAATAAGAAATATGAATGAGCAATAAAACTCTGGATTTGTGCACGTCTAGAGTATTGACAATCAGGGTTGGGGTGCGATTAACGCTTCCTACTAGGGTCGTCTGATCAACGCTCTCTTCATATTTATTTAAAAACGGATTTTATCAAAATGGGTTTATCCAAATGGGTTAGTTTGAGATCTCATCAACTATGGTGACGGAGTCGCGCCCGTTCGCCATCTGTTTATTGAATTTTTTGATGCCTTTCGACGGGGAGGCATGGGGGAATAACATGTCACTTGTGTGTCTGGTTCGAATAGTGGCACCTGTGTGTCTGGTTGAATTGTGCACCTCGTGTGTCTGGGATTGGACAACTGTCTGTTGCTTATCTTAACAAGAGTATGAAATGTATTGAGTCTTATATTGGAGTCGAGTGAGTCATTTTGCAGGTACAATCTAGTTAACAGAAGCAGTTGAGGATTTGGGATTGTATTGTTTTGGAGCAGCTGTGTGTAATATTTAGTTGATGGTTTGGTTTGAGTTTGGGCTCAACTGTATATAGTAAAATGTTGTTAAGGTGTATGATCAAGTTGGGTTTCCTTGTTTTTTAGCAGGTGTTCAACTTGTATGTCAGTTTTTAGGGGAGATGCTGTCCGTTTATTTCTGATTCCGTAATTTGTATGTACTCAGCTTTGCTGATGCGTGTTTTTGTGTTTGTGTGTTGGTCCACATTTTCTTCCTTTGGTGGACCTGTGATGATCCTTATTTCACTTGGAAATTATGGGGAGCAGACTTTTTACGATTTGCAATCAGATGACTAGCTTGGATGGTTGGGATGATGAGAGCCGATGTGCTTTAATATGATTAAAAAACGTAACTTTACATAACGACTTTGCTACTTAGATCCATTTTGTTGTTTAAAAAGAGTTTCATTTGATTTGCGAATAAGGCCCTAACGGTTCCAATTGTCGATACGATTTTATACATTTTCGGGATTTGATATTTGGTTGAACTAATCTTTTGAGTTTCCGCGTGCAAAAGATTGTTTTATGCCTAAACTTTGAACACGTGCGGTGACATGCCAATGATCTCTCCATATTTTAGTTTAATTATTACAGGTAAAAGGTGGAGAATTATTGGGGTGTTACACTGCTTGCTATGAAATCTGGGTCTTGTGGCTAAATGTGCCTCGTTATCCTGTGGATTACAATCTCCTTGCTTACTCCTTCTGGCCAGCTCTCATAATTGCTGAATTCATTAGTGAGCATGAATTTCTTTTATGACATCTGCATTGACACTCTCAATTGCCTTTGTCTCAATGTGCCTGCTGTCTGTTCTACCGTGCTCTTTGCTGGTACTTTTCTCACAAATGGAAAAATCCCAAATTTCCAACATGAATCAGTTACCATGATTATATATAGATTGCTTTGAGGTGATACCCATGAATCATTGCCTTGATTTGAAACCTTTTGGGCTTTGACATCTAAGGGGTATCTTCATTTGCGCAAGGTAGAACTTTCTTGTCTCTGGGCTGAGTAAGACACTTTTCGTCTATATGCACAACATTAGACATATTTCAAAAGTTGCAGTCTGTTCTTGAGCAGGTAGAATATGGGACAACACCCATTCAATCTGGCCAGTTTTGTTCTTCTTGTTAGTGTTGGGTGATTGCTTGCTGTGTGAGCTCTTAATTTCCTCTTTTAAGAAGCCTGTAAACAGTAGAAGGTGTATTTGTAGGGCACCAACATATGATCTTATTGTTGTTCTCTTGCTTTAAGGAACTGACTGAAGAATTGCTCATTGTATCCTTTTAATTTTGGCCCGCATCTGCCTATTTTTTTAGATCTACATCAATCACACCATTAAGTTGTCTTTGCCGCTTTGCATCTCTCCAAATTCTGTTAACAGAGACCTATTTACACCAAATCTCTTGCTAACTTTGATTTAAAACCATAAGGAGAACTACCATTAACTCCTCGACAACAACTTGTCGATAGTGTTTCTTTTTCAACACAAGTCAGATCTGCCTTGTCCTCCTCTGCAATCTCTTTGCTGTTCCTGTTGTGTGTTGTAGTGCTCTGTTGTGTGTGCAGGCATTTGAGAGCCACCATCTGCTGGAAGAAGACAGCCAGTGCCGTACGCAACCATCTCATCCATCCCTTGCCTCTGCAGCAGCTATTTTGGAGTAGAAGTCGTCCTCGTACACATAGTGACGAAATGGTTCTGCATTTGCCCTCAACCGACCCAAAGCTAACTTGAGATGCTATCACTAGACTAAGTCAAGTGTGTGTTGTACTTGTATTGTTAGACTTAATTCATGTCATGTCTGTAATTTTTTGCTCAAGAAGACATGATTTGAAGGATGAAAACTAGAATATGGATGGTGTATGTATAGAAGATGTTGCAAGTACTAGAGTTGGGTGCTTATAAATGCATGTGGCTATTGATAAAAAGGTGTGACTTTTGAAACTTTCTCAACTTTGGCCCAAAATTAGCTGCAACTTTGGGGGAAAGCAAAAAAAACATTCTGATTGGCTCCAAAAAAAAAGTACCCCAAAAAAATTCAGATTGGCTCAAAAAAAAGAACCATGTGGTGGGCCAAAAAATTAACAAAATCTAACACTATTTTTCTTTATACCCCACTTACTTAATCACACTACCCTTCAACTACACTTAATTACTCATAAAAAAAATGTCTCGGAAAACCGCAAAATGCTAAGTGTGCGATTAAAGAGAAACGAGGTAGTATTATTAAATCCTAAAATAGTTTCATAGAGGCAATTACAAATTGAGGGAGGATCTTCGATAAGGGTAGTTTTATTTCTATAATAAAAATCATTTAATACCCTCCGTTAATGGCTTTACGGAGGGTATAATTAATACCTCCGATAGTAGATATAACAATGTAAAGAAATACGAAGTAAAATGCCATGGTTGCTTGGTAGCACAAGTGTGGATGGGAGAGCAGAGCAAGGATGAAATGGCAGGTCATGTCCGCCGTCATGTTCGGGGGCATAATTTCCTCACTCGTGCTTTCTACACACTATTTTGCGTCATTTCATTTTTCAGCTTTCACTCCCTTCCATCTACATCCCTAATAATCCCTATTTTTATGTCCAATCGTTGCAATCAATTAATCATTACATCGAATTTGATGACAAGGCTAATTGCTATCTATTCAATTCAAAAAGCCAGCCCCCTTACTTGCTCTTCAAATTCTTACTCCCTTTAAACTTCCTCAATCTCAAGGCTTCAAAAGGGAGGCGTGGAGAATCCATGCTTTCACTTTTTCTACTGTATAATAATCCCATGCTCGAGAAATTACTACTGATTTCTACGTACAAGCGGCTGTATTATACAATTTATAAATACAAACTAAACATTTTTTTATACGTATCAATTTAATGAAAATACCCCAATTGGCCACTATGCATATAATTACATATTTTTAAAGCTAGAAATAAAAGATTATAAATAAATTAGAAATAAGGGTTTTTTTTAATTAATGATTAAAAAAACCTTAATACAAACTAAACATTATTTTTATACGTATCAATTTAATGAAAATATAATTGTTGTTTAGTTACAGTTCATGATAGTTAGAATAGTAACTCACATTCATTAAAGTAATCCCATTTAAGTTTCGCTGTATGAAATCCCCAATAATCATTTAATTATCTTATAAGCTGCGGAGTGGTCTGACTGGCCACATAGAGATGGTGTGAATATATAAGACCATGTAGTATAGCCAGCACATAGCACATCATCATTCATTTGAAGCAAGCAATATGAAAAGGTCTTATCTTTTAACACACCTTAATTAGTTATATGATAATCCCATGCAAATCTCTTCTCTTTGCTTCTTTCACTTCTCTTCTGCTCTCTAATATTCTCTCCTCAGCTCCATATTTCTGGCAAATCCTAATTAATATTTAAGAATTTCGTCTAAACCACCATATATATTTAAGGACCTTCGATTCTTATTATACTTTTCCTCATTTCTGCATAAATAAAACTACACAATATTGTCAAAAATGATAAGAAAATTGATGAGAAAACCCAGAAGAGAGAGTAGTATAATGGCGAGTTGTGATCAAAACAATGGTGATTACGACGAGACTAACATACCAACATCATCATCGTCGTCSTCGTATCGAAATCAAGCTCCTACTCTTTCGGTAACTTCTATTTTCATGGCTTAATCTTTCTTTCGTTTTTGGTTTCTTGCTTTCATTTGCTTCGTATTCTGTAATCTTTTTCTTAGTATTTTTCTTTTTAAAAAACTATATTTAATTTGTTTACATTTGACTTCTTGATATTATTTTCTTTTGTTTTTATCATTCTTCAATTTTACTCCGCCTCCAACTTAATTTTAAAGAAACAATGCTCTATTTACAACATTGATTATTAGTTTCTGAAATACATGCATATACTATATTAAAAGGAAGAAAAAAAACACGGAGAAGAATCTTGAATTTGGATTTATTATGTTGTTAGATGTCATACTTTATGATTTAATTTTAAAATTAAACACATGTAATCTCTAGCGAAAGTGGCCTAATATTTGTATAAATTTCTTATCTTTGCATGATGGATTATTAGTAACTCGTTATTATTTTCAGTACTTATTTATTGAATACGATAAATTCATATAGTCTGAAGAAAACAAATTCTACTTGTTTGCATGAAATAATAATAATGGTATGTATGTTAATCATGTTAGTTGTTTTACATACTTACTTATCTCTTTCACTTAATAGAACTTCTTGAGTTAGTCGTTGGATATGAAACTTTTTTTTTTTTGGATAAATGAATATTATATTAACATTGTGCGGATTTTTGGTTGCAAGGAAAATGACATAGAGGCTGCTAAAGCTCGAGAGAAAAGTCCAATTGGTTTGAAGCTGACCAGGACACCATCGTTCCAGAAGGAGTTCATGAGTGTGCAACCTCAACTAGAGGATCACAGTGTCTCTAAGCCCTCTAGTTCGTCGTCGGACAGCCGTAAAGCTGTTAGCTTCCCTGCTTTGTCCCTCCAAATCGGCACCTGGAAGGTACGGATCGGACTAGTTATATATATACATGCAACCTCATATCATAGGTGAACCAAAATATGTTCAACAATGTGTTATGACGAATATTGTTTCATGTAGCAGCTTAGTTGTCCTAAAAATTTGATAGAATATTGCTTAAATTAATTAGGAATAATACTCATGTAATATTCTTAAATCAACAAGAAATTTCATGAAATGAAAGCAACT
>SNQN01000368.1:88770-122607 GCA_008642245.1 Bassia scoparia | reverse complement strand
CAATCATATGATGATCGAACCTCAAACCCGGTGTAATGACGCTGGTGAGTACTGTGAAATCCGATCCCTTAATCAACTCGCCATCTTTCAACACTCGTTGTAATTAACATTATATATATTTCACTTGATTTTTTTTAAGGTTTTGAGATGTACGTTGATAATTCTACAAGTCTTTCGACTTTAAGTGGCACATCTCCAATTCAACATGATGATGATTATTCACGGGTTACAAACGGTCACTGTTATTATGACAACGATCAATCACAGTTCATTAGCTATACATCGGCAAACCAGGGTTTGGTTACGGGTTATACAAGTCTCGAACCCCGGTCCTTGGGTTTAGAAGGTGAGCGCAACATTACATATTTACATGTATATGTTCAGTTCGTTTGAATTTTTTTATCTCATTATTTGATTTATTATTTATCTTTTTAATTTTAAAATAAGCATTATGGTTGTTAAATAAATTGAATTGCATGCACTAAACTACTCTACTATACATTTCTCAAGCTCATCAGATTTATTTGATTTTATGTGAATAGTTGTGTAACTTGCTCTAAATAGGAATAAATAGATAAACACATTATTACATTCTAAGATTTTAAATTTTTAATTACAAAAGTGTCCTTATGCATATTACCCTGGTAGATTTACTCATCGTTTTCTCTTTTTTGTGGTTTCTTTTTTCGATGAATCCTTTAGCTATGGACTTTTCGGATTATGTTGAGCACACGTCTCTTTCCAACTTCACTGCAAGAGGAAGTTATGACACTCGAGATGATGATCAAGGGGATGTTTTTCAGCATAATGAGAATGCTTTTTCTAGTGAAAATAATGTTGATGTAACAAGCAATGTAGCTGGTTTTACAAGATTGCAACTGCTAGAAAACTATCCACTACAATGGGACAACCTACCAAYGACAACCTGCATYGAAGAGAATAATCCTCAATCGAGTTAYTATAACTAYGATAACAACTGGGGCGTCTCTGATCATCATCAACCGAGTTGTGACTATTATCAGAGTCAGCAATTTTACAATACATAATTGCTTACTAATCAAAATCCATAATTTTAATTTAGTCTAGAAACAACGTACTTTAACCTTCAACTATATGCAAGTGTAATTAGATCTTTTTCTTTTTTTTTTGTTTTATTTTTTGTGATTTTGTTAAAATTAAGTTCTTGATGGCAAAACAATATCATGCTTGCAATAAAAATCCAGCAAGGAATCTTTGCTTGCAACTGCTAATTAAGTGTTATCTAAGAAAATGTTCAATAATGTTAAGATGATTATTGCTACTAAGATATACTATGTACTTTGTACTATCCTATATTCCTACATAGTACATACTGTGTAGTGTGTAGTGGAAACATATATGCAAAAGGCAAAGTCTTAAATGCATCGAGTGCCTGATTAGAGTAACTATATTGATGTAAAATGAATAATGAGTTACTATATAGACTAAAAGAGTCATTATATATTTAGAGTGCACAATAAATTTATTTACGCGTCTGATACATACAAGAACTTCCGTATACAAAACACTTCGTTTAACGCTTAAAAAATATAAAAATATATAATAAAACATTGTATGTACACAAAAATATACGAAGTAAAATGCATGTACATAAAAATATATAACCCTTCCGTATACAAAACATTGTACATAAAAATATAAAAGACATTGAATCATGAAAATCATATACAAAGTAATATAATATAAGTTTAATTTGATGAATAAAATGCATGTATATATATATAGTGGCGGACCTCGAAATTCGATCTACTAATTGAAGGTCATAAAATCATAATAAGAAACATACATGATGCAAGCCGCAAGCCAACTGAACTATACATACATCATTAGTTCTAATTCAACATCATTATCACAAAGATATGGTTGTATATTGATCGATGTAATCACAAACTAAAGTTTCTATATAAGATACCTATTTAGATAGTCATAGAATATGACTATCTAAATCCTAAATAGGTATCTTATATATGACTCATAGTAAGCCCATTAAACGTATATAAGCATAAGCATGACAATGACGCATTAGTGGATATCATTTTTAAGTTATCTATTAATAACTAAAAGACGATAAAAATTAAATGTTTACATTGATCTAATGCTTTCGAACATCTTTAATTTGATATAATCTAAAATTTTGTAATATTGACACCAAGTTTGAGCTACTACCAATTCAATTTATGTCATAAATTAACATATGATCCGAAACCATCTTTTCTTTATTCTTTCAACATGTGACTTGGGATAAAAAATTTATCGTACATCTTCCTTATTCTTTCAACGTATGTCTTGGGATTTGCGACGCCGACACATGATAGGATTCCACTAAAAAGACTGACAAACGAAGAAAAAGACATGCGGATGCGAGTGTGGTAGTTTGGGAACGAACCTGATTTATTTACAAATCAAGCACATAAAATCTACTGTTCTTTCTTCAAACCTCCTAATCATATTTCATCATTACAAAGTCACATTACTAACTTTAAAGTAAAAATGATTGGAGAGTTGTAGATTGGAGTACGTTTTCAAACTTCCAATCCTAACTTTTACTTTCTTTCTTTCTAAATTTTTCATGCTTTCGTGTAATTAACATGTCATTATCGCAATCGATCGTATGCGCCAATCTTAATCTATACTGTCTTCTTTTAGGGATTTTCATGCCGACTTTTTTTCCTCCTTTGTAAAAAATAAAACTAAAAATACATTCATTGTGAAATTTACATGAATATTATATAGTTGATCAAATGATCAGTGTCCTACTTATAAAGTGTAATACTCCATCCGTAACACATTAATTGCAACGATTTGACATAAAGTAGAGAGAAAAAGTGTTCAATCGTTGCTGTTTATGTGTTACGAAGGGAGTAGTACCACTCTTTTATCTCGTTGTATCAATTCTTACACACGAGTTATAATGTATTTTATGTATAGATTATAGGATGGTTAGTTAATCTTTAATAAACGAAGCTTGGCAAAATCTATTATAAATAGCAACGACGAATCACAATAACTTGATAGGCATGATTAAATAATCATAGCTCTTAGTAGCTCTTTCGCATATAAAAAATTAACACCGTAATAAGTAGTCCACGTGTTATTTGAAACGGAGCGAGTATGTCATATTAACCCCTTAATGTAATAAGTAGCCAAGCTTTTCCGTCGCACAAGATGTGATTGTTTGGTTGAAAATAAATAGTCATCCATAGCTAGCTAGTTAGCTAGCATGTGTAGTGGCATTTGCAATTATTATGAATATGAAGTGTGAAGCAACTAAAGATTCAATCTATCTATTCTATCAAATCGTTGACTACAATACAACTTTGCAATTGATGCATGCTCGATCTACCAATTTTGCCAATCAAGAATCTCATGATTGCAAATGCAAAGGGTGTGGAATAATGCAAASTTTTCCATATTTCAAGCTAAGATGTTGCGCTCTACTGTTTACAAATTACAATATATACCCTATTCGTCAAATTTCGTTGAATAAATAGGAAAACATAATAGGGCAAAACAACTATTTGGATTTAAATTAAAGGGGTCCATCAATGACCCTACAAGTATGGGTGTCAAATCGGGTTATCGGTACAGTTTTGGGTTAACCCAAACATATTGAGTTCATTTCGGTTCAGTTTCGTTGACGGGTCAAATGGTTTACTTCTTTTTTTAGAGCAATCTAGTTTGATCTCATGACATTAGCGATCGGGACGAAATCAGTTCGRTCCGAAAGCGGTCAAGGCTGTTCGGATAAACTCCCACGAACGGTTTGTGTTCGGGTGATTTATTAATATATTAGGTATCTTCTTTACTTAATAATTTGTAGCTTATGTATTACAACTTATTCTTGTGAAAATTAAAAGCATAAGGAATACTCTTTATCTAATAAGATGTTTTAGTGTTGAAGTTATACGAGTCGTTGGATGTTTTAGGGTTAATGTTATTTTAAAACTATATACAGGTYAATTTCAGATTGAAGATCCGTTATCGTTCATGTATTGATGTGAATCTTCTTTTGTGACATAGCAACCTTAGAAGGAAGGTACTATAATAGAATTGCTCCAGGTAAGATCACTTTGTGTACTAGGCTTTAAATCAATTGCAGTTAGTCACTGAACTTCTTTCGACGTCGATGTTWTTGCTGCTAATAGGAAGGTTGTTTCGCATTGCTGATTTTTGCTGCTGTGATCAGAAGTATTGTAAGAAGCCAAGCCATTTTGGACCATAAGGTTAACAGTTTACTCGCGGCCATAGTAATATGTAGCATGGAATTCGCAGGCTTCTTCTGTATCTAGTGACAATTATGAATTTATGGATAYTTCATCATCTCCTCTAGCTGCGAAACTATTTGCTTGAGGAAAAAAATATAGCTAGCTCAACTGCTCAAGTAGTAGCAGGGAATTTTTTTTCATTTGCATGAGCTTGCGTGCGCCTCATCATCCTTAATTCGTAATTATTACTGTATCATTGTGTATATCAGGCTATCGGGTGTTACAGTTACACCATAATTATCCATTATGTGATTAAGGGAATAAAGTAGTGAACCTTCTAACATATAAATAACATGCTTAAAATTTAAAGTCCAGACTAGTTAGGAGATTGTAATTCTCTGTTTTGGCCTTGAAGCAAGATTTACCAGAACAGAAGTAAATATATACTCTACTGTAAATAAGATACAAAGATCAGTAGAAGCTGAACATGATAAGGTCAGTGAGCCGGGAAACCACTTATTATGATGGAAAGCATCGCCCACAAAAAAAAAAATGACCCGAAGATCAGTGTAATGACAACATTAAAGATTTGAGTAACTGTAGTCTGTAACAACTAACAAGAATACTTCAGTTTCACTAACAAGTGCTGTAATGGTGCAATGACTCCGATGAGCATAGTCAAAACATCTATTGACTGATTTGACTCTCACACAACCTTATCTCAAAATCTGCTGATGAATTGCCATGAGTCGAAGATTATTCAGTTTAATATCCTGAAATTAACTCATTAGATACAACTTCTGGAGTCAGGACATTAATATGTCACAATCTTCGTTAAAGACTATTTAGTCACACTTCATCTTCACCTTTGTCTAATGAAGCAGATAAATAGCTGAATATAAAACCATCAAGGTCACCATCGAGGACAGAATCAGGATCCGAAACCTCATAATTTGTACGAAGATCCTTCACCATACGGTATGGCTGCAAACAAACATTCACAGGATCATGAAATATTTTTAATGCCTATAAATAGCTTCCTTTTGCCTTTAAGCTATTGATAAATAAGTGAAAATGGGATCCTATTATTCTTACCTGAAGAACATATGTTCTTATTTGATTACCCCAACTGATCTCTGTAAGTGATTCCGTATGCTGAGAATTCATTTGAGCCTGACGAGCCATCTCAAGCTGGTCTAACCGAGATTGAAGAACTTGCATCGCTGAAGCCTTATTCTGATGCTGTGACCTGCATATATACATTGTACTATAACTTCATTGTCACATTGAATTGTTGATAAGAAAAAAAAAAATTAGATTATATGTGGAGATAGAGAATTGAAAAATATTGTGGTGCAATTAAATAGCATTAGAAAGATAACCTTAGCCACAAGATGCTACATAAAGCTATGGCTAAGTGTTAAAATATAATGGGTCTGAGTTCATTATGTTGTCCAGAAAACTCCTATTTCATCTCAGTAGTTTGTGAAAAGTGCAAATTTCATGGCATTTTGTAATAAATGCGAACTTTTTGAAAGGAAATTATGAAAATGCCACGAGATTTACACTATTCACAAATCACCGAGATGAACTAGGCATTTCCCATGTAGTTTCCATGATATGTCTCATCTAACTCTGTAATAAGCAAATAARAAAGCGCATAATTAGATCAGTCTTTAGCAGCTTTAAGTTCAATTTACCAACTGTCCAGGACTATCATGTTCACACTATCACAGCAGAAGTGTAAAGGTTCAGATTGAGGACAACCTACTAATTATAGAAGGTTATACTTGAAGTGTAATAACTACTCCTACAGTCCTACTATTACTATACATGTAATTACAAAGAAAAAGAAACAATAGAGTATGAGCAGGAATGTACATGCACACCTTTCATTTTGACAAGTTGCAGTAACCCCAGTAGGGATATGAGTTATTCTTACAGCACTATCTGTGGTATTAACAGACTGGCCGCCAGCTCCCCCAGAGCGAAATCGATCAATTCGGAGATCTGATTCTTTAATTTGCACACGTGTGGATACATCTTTGAGAATCGGAATAACTGCTACAGCAGCAAATGATGTATGTCTGCGCTTTGCACTATCAAAAGGGGAATGACGGACCAATCTGTGTACCCCTATTTCTGCTTTTGCATATCCATATGCATATTCACCGTCTACTTTGATTGTTGCCCGCTAAAATCCACGCAAATGTCCATGTAAGATTCAAACCATGATAAAAGTCCACTGATGATGAAAGTGAACTATTCCTAGATTGAACAAAAAAAAAAATGAACCTCCTATCTAGAATAGGTGTCCTACTTAGTTCTTATGTGGTTTCTCTCTTTGTTTTTGTCATCTAAGCTGATTCCAATTTAATTGCAAGGGAATCGAAACTTTAACAAAAGTTGTCTGGCATTTTTGTTTGATTCACTATGTTACTTGGTCTTTCATTTACCTCACGCATCCTTGTCAACATGTGACACCAGCACTTGGACACTTCATTTTTAACTTAAAAATAAACTTTTTTCAACAAAATGATCCGAGTCCAATGCTTGGACACTCTTGTCTAATTCGACACTTGGAGGAGTCCAAGTAACTAAGCTCATTCACGATGAAAGCTGAAACTGTTTAAAAGAGAAGCAAACCTTGATCCCTGCAATATCACCMGCCATTTCATCCACAACAGTAACTCGATATCCACGCCGTTGAGCCCATGATTTGTACATTWMCATGACCATGGAAGCCCAGTCGTTGCTTTCTGTGCCACCGGCTCCAGCTTGAACCTACAATGATAGTTGATATCTTTTCAGCAATATGATGTAATATGAACCCAAATCTCATCACAGTATACTGACTGAGGATAAACAATCAAAGCACACAGACAATATGATTCAAGCTCAATCTTTTGTAATAAATGCAATTTCACTTTGGYACTTTTTCAAGATATTTGAGTATAATGGTGAWGTAACCATGCATAATGCTGATTTAATTATGATCCCGTCTCTGCTACACAACACAAGTTGAGCATACACTACCAGTGACGTCTAGCAGTCTCCACATGGCTTTAAATTTGGGCTCTCTTATCAATGCCTTAGATTCTCCTAGACTACTCTTGAAGCTAAGGCTCTGTGTTCTTTGGACTGAACTGCCCTGAAATATCTTAGGTAACTGAAATGATTATTTTATGGGAGAAGGAAATTAGGTTAGGTAACTAAGCTGAACTGATTTGAACTGAACTTATGTACGATAGAAATAAGTCCAAAGAAACGGAGCCTAAATTTATCTTTAATATTGTCACAATAGTGTAATCTTAAAATTCAAATTTGAAGAAAGAAAAAGAAAATAAAATAGAAGGGGAGAAAGGGTGATCCTAGCATCCTACAGAAAATAACTAAAACACAAAAAGGCCAACTGATTGATAGTTATGAGGACTTATGACACCATGCCGAAGGTTTCAATTAATGCGACTTGTGAACAAAAGGGCACACAAGCAGACCTTCAAGTAAGCATAATAACATAACATACATACAATAAGGAAATAAAAATGCAGTAACAAACTAAACCAGTTCATTTCACCCTATTTACACAACAATTAAACCGATATTCATTAAATTTATTATTTTAAAAAAAAATCCTCATCGCGTTGCCATCCGACAGACACTGACCTCAATGAAACAAGAAGCAGAATCATGTTCACCAGCTAACATAGCTTCAAGTTCTTTTTCCTTTGAAACTTTTCTCATTTGAAGTAAAGCTTTCATTGTCTCCTACAAACAAATGAAGTAAAAAAACAATATTGCTGASTTTAGATTCCAAGCAATTAAATATCGATACAAACATGTCCATATAGAAGGTCAAGAAACCACTCATATAAGCAACAATAGCATTAAACAAACTCTAAGCATTGTGGGAAAACTGGAAGTCCTTGGACCTTGGAAAGTTCACAGAGCAAGGCATTCATCTGAACTCTAAGAGCATGCTTGAAGTGAGAGTAATGCATTAAAGGAGTAATTAAAATTAAACTAAGGGAAATGTAGGTAAAAGTTAAACTAAGGGAAATGAAAGTGGCTAGAGGTGATGTTAAAGTGAGTGGTGTAGAAGAGGATATGCATATGCCACAATTGGTAAAAAGAAATCGGCAAAACCCGTATTTTGGCACACAAATTCATTTTTTTTTTTTTTTACCTTTTTTCAGAAGTGACTCAAAAAAGAAAGCAAATTCTATTTGGAAATTTTTACAAATGCTCCACACCACCATGGACCAACAACTTTCCCACTCCCTCTCCCTGGCACCTACAAAAATTGGATRCAAAGTAGCTTATTTTGCCAAACGCAACCATGAACCWAGTCTATCTAGCAAACTCCATTCAAGTCTTATATTAACTCGTTATTTCAATTAAAGGTCTAGAGGATAACAAGTCTTTAGTATGTGAGGACGCTCCACCAACTTATACAAGTACATACCGAAACCAAGACACATGATGCAATAACTACAATTCTTCCACATASAATCAATCAATCAAAACCTTATTCCCATAATTAGGGTCGGCTACATGAAACAAAAACAATCATTCCATGTGGTCATCCCATATTTTTTCCTTCTCCATCTCCTAAGATCCAAAACCACATTCTCTTGCAAATTCATTTGTTTCATGTCTTTTCTTACTCTTCAACCAAATCTTTTCGGTCTCTCTCTACCTTGTTTGAGATCTCCCTGAKCTCACTCCCCCACATACAAAGATGCGATAACAATAACCACTACAAAGGTCAAAATTGGGTTCAGGTTATATAATAATGAGGTCTTGTTTGGAATAAGCCAAATAACTGTTCAGTACGTGGAGCCAAAGGGTTTGGAACCTTTGGGTTGACCAAGAGGTTAAGAGAAGGTGCACATTGCTTTTTCAAATCTAATGATTCATCACATGAACTAATTTAAATCAAACATATGAAGGATATTCAAGTCCAACAAAAACACCTTAAATTCTATGATATTAGTAGCTAAAGGTATTTTTGCATTAAAAATATTTTTCAAAAATTGCGTTAAGTTCTCATCTATTAATTTGCACAAATTTGCACGGAAAACCTAGGTAATTACTTCATTCAGCATTTTTGAAGTAAGCAAACATATGCATATATCCCACCTCAAACTAAAAAGTAATTTATAATCTCATTGCCAACAACAGCAAAGACTATCTATTACATCCCTATGGCGACCCACTATGAACAATGTATGTTTTCCTGAAGTGAGATGAGTAAAAGCACACTTTGTTGAAGCATATTTTACACAAACTCATCAATAACAATGTAAAAAAGCAACCAACATGACATGCTGTACAGAATTAAGTCGTTGTTTATTTGTAAGAGACCATCAAATATCAGCTTGCATAGGTCATGCCGTCATGGAACAAAATGAATCCTACTTTAATTCATTATAATCTTGATTGCTCATTAAACCATATGGATCTTCAACTAGATGCATAAAAGATATGAGAACATGCCTAGAAGAAGTGAAGCGCACCGATTCCAACTCTGTATCATTCTCTTCTCGAGCAAGCCTCAGCATATCAATATGATCAACCAACTCCTGCTCAAAATCCATTACCTCCTTCACTTTACCCTTGATAGAACCATACTCGCGACTTATTTTTCCAGCATGAACAGGATCATCCCACAGATTGGGTTTGTTAAGCTCCGCTGATAACATATTCAGCCGCACCAGCAATTTTTTCCACTACCACAATAAACAGCAAAAATGACATTAACTAAAACTACTCAAATTGTTATCAAAATTCCTACATGAGTAATATCAGCAAAGCCTTTAAAAAAAAAAATCAGCAAAGGAATTTTCCRGGCTATTAATTATTAAASAATCTTTTTAACATGCTCCACTAATCTATAATTTCATAAGAAAATTAAAGAAGTAAAATGACAAATTTTATTCATTTCTAACCCAACACAACAAGATTGGAAATCAAGCATTATTTCTCTTCCACACAAAAAAAAAAAATCAAACTTTTGTCATAAATTGATCAAAACCTAAAACAAGAATGGCAAATTCAAATAACACCCCATTACAGTTTGGAAACAATTATCAAAACCAACTAAAAAAGGACTCAAATTAACAGATATGAGTACAAAAATAGCACAAAATCAGAGTATATACCTCACCTGCAAACGTTTTTTAACAAGATGAATAGATTGAGCAACAGCAGAAGCATGACTTTTCCAATCATTTTCACCCTCTTCTTGTATTGTCCAACGATTTGAAATGATTCCTTCAACAGTCAGTCCATCAGACGTCGAAGGCACAACAGCTTGAGTACAAAATAACCGAACCCCACTTGAAAATTTCACATTTTTATCCAAATTTATTGGAAACCCTGATAAATTSAGCGATGGATTATCATTCCCAAGACAAAAGGTCGAATCTTGGAAGCTCAAATGGCTTGCTTTATGATGGTTTTGAAGGGAATTGTTGGTGTTTTGGGGTTGAGATTGGGAAGAGAATAGCAAAGTTCTGAGTTTGGGATTGTGACGAAGGATTRAAGATCGYGAAGTTGATCTTCGTGCAAGGTAATGTAACATTTTTCTCTCCTATGTTGGAGAGTTTGAGTGCTGGATRTTTGAGAACGGGGTTTATGGCAATTGACAGAGTTTCGAGGGTTTTTGGACCTGCCCCACATTAAGAAGTTCCTTTGTGGTCGATGTGGTTTTTTTCGCCCACTTCGATTAGGCGAGATACGATCTCAAGTCATAAACATTAAACAATTTACTATTTTACTAGCGTGAGAGGTACCATACTTTGCTAGAACTTTTTGGTCGATTTTTATCTTCACTCTTGGACCTCTCTTAAGTACAAACCACTCACACAACAAATCAGTTTCTCTCAAACACTCCTTTCTAATCTGGGAATAATATACAAGTTCCAACTTCCATTCTCGAGTGTATGAATAAGGGAATAATGGGTTATTGTATAGATTAAAAGGGTGAACAATAAATTTATTGTACATGTGATAATTTACGTATTTCAATTCAGTTAAGACAAAAACCCTACTACTTAAACCTAGATTTTGCCTAATTGAGTACACCCTGGAAGGCTGGATCATTGGCAAATTCCTCCCCAAAACTCTTGAACCATTTTCTATTCTCATGCTCTCGAKTCGACGTTGCACCACTCAGTCTCTCCCGCACCTCATCAAAGTCTCCACACTCAAACTCTCTTTTCTCTCTCCTCAAGCAACCATAAACCCCAACCCAATGTCACCCAAAACCCCAAATCAATCAGATTTAACATCAATGGAAGAAACCCATTTGCCTAATGACCCAAAATCTTCTTCTTCATCATCCCTTTACCCAATTCCATTATCCCCTCAACTGCCTCTAATTTCCAAGCAAATTGAGCTTGATAGAGCAATGATCGCCTCTTCAAAATCCGATCTTTTTACTCTTTCAAGGGATGATGTTGTTTTCGAGGATCAATGGTTGTTGGTTGTTAATAAACCTTCTGGGGTTTACTGTGAGAGTGTCTTGTCTTCTGTTCCTCAACTTCTCAAATGTTCCTCTGGTTAGTTGCCTTCTGAATCAAGTTTTTGTTTTTTTTTTTTTTTTGCAAGTTCAGAATTTTTTGCCCGAGTTTATTTTGTGTTGTTCTAAATGTTAACTTTATGTTTTCTGCTTCATTTTTGTCTAAGTAATGTTAGTTACAGCTTTTACATCAACTGTAATCGGATTATATCTTGTTCAATGTTTTTTGGTATATTCATGACTACTTTGGCAATGAATTAGAGGTAATTGAGAATTGACATGACAAATGAGAAAATGAGCTCAAGTTAATAAGATTTGTACTTGTGTCTACTATTGTATTCATATATGTAGCAAAGAGAAGCTTAAGATTTGTGCATTATCTTTGTCAAGAAAATTAGATATTGGCAATGTCTGATCGGGTTCTATTTTGTACAATGCTTCTTGGTGTTTACATAGCTTGTTTGGCAATGCAATAAATTAGAGGAAATGATCGTTAAAAATATTGTTCAAACCAGGAAGTCTTGGCTAAGGATTAAGGCATGGTTTTTCCATAGTTTTGTTAGCTTTGGCGGCGAATCAGTGGAGGAGCCGTATAGGTGTGTGTACTAAGTAATTGGAATTTGGAATGAGGAATGAAGTGATCTTGGATACTTGAAGCTATCTCTTATCTATACATTCTTTCTTCGAGTTTGGCTTTAGTATATTGCCCTCCCTCAACCTGTTCCTCAACTAAATAGGCAAGAGAAATTTCAGTTGCATCATGCATTAAGAAGATTCTATGTGTATAACATTCTAATTCAACATATGAAAGAAAAGCTGAAAAGGAGCCTCTCTAAATTTTTAATCACTGGATCRCAAAAAAATTTGAACTTTTAAATGTGTTCTACTATTGAAATTGTCAAACGGGCCTGGSSGCCCGCCATGGGAGTGTGAGTCCACATCACAAGACTAAGGAGGTTCCACCTCAAAACCATATGGCAAYGAGGGGTGTATCCCCTTAACCTTATATAGTGGTCTCAACTCTCGAATTCTTTCGATGTGGAATTTATCACAACACCCCCCTTCAATTCCAATGTGGAACAACACATACACTCACATTTGGTTTGTTCATAGGCTTAACACTCCCCCTCACATGTGAGTTGTTCGTAAGTTGCCCAAATCAATTACACCCAACCTGCGCTCTGATACCATGTCAAACGGGTCGCGCCCGCCATGGGTAGTGAAGTCCACATCACAAAACTAAGGAGGTCCCACCTCAAAACCATATGGCAATGAGGGGAGTAGCCCCTTAGCCTTATATAGTGGTCTCAACTCTCGTATAAATTGTAGAAGCTCGTCATCATCACCCCTTTATACAACACCATTATCCCTCAATTGCCTCTTGGAATAGTAATGAATGCCTCTTCAAAATTCGACCTTTGTACTCTTTCAAAGGATGATGTTGTTTTTTGAGGATCAATGGTTGTTAATAAACCTTCTACAGTTTACTGTGAGAGTTTCCTGTCTTATGTTCCTCAAGTTCTCAAACAATCCTCTGGTTAGTTGAATGTTCTTTCGAATCAAGGTTTTTTTTTGCAAGTTTTGAATTTTTGCTTGAATTTCTTTTGGATTGTTCTAATTGATTAACTTTATGTTTTGTGCACCATTTATGTCAAAGTAATGATAATTACAAGTATAACTTTTAGATATTGTGTAATGGAATGAATTAGAGGTGATTGACATGAAAAAATGGAATCAAACTAGAAAGTTTGTATGCTTTCGTGTTCATATATGTAGCGAAGAATAAGCTCATGATTCATGCATCAAGAAAAATGATAAAAATAGGCAATGTCTGACACTCCGATTGGGTTGTATTTTGTTCAATGCTAATTGGTGTTCCATAGCTTGTTTGGTAGTGGAATCTGTTTGAGGAAATGACCATGAACAACAATGTTCGAACTGGGATTTTTGTCGAAGGAATGACTTTTTATTTGATTTTGTTAGCATTTGTTGAGGTGGATGTATTAGGCTACTAGGTGATTGATATGAAGAATGAAGAATGCCTAGATTCTCAAGGGGGCGCATTACCTTTTTTTAACTCAACAGATTGGAAAATGCTTCTAGTTTATAACCCTAGTGAGCCAATCCTTTTATTGCCATATGGTTTTGGGATAGAAGTATGGAAGCTCACTTGGGCTTTTTAGTGGGCTTTTCTCTCCTCCTTACGTCTCTCTAACCTATCAATTCCATGGGCATAACTGTATGTATTTTTTTTACTCAACAAATGAAATATCACAGTGGAAGAAAAGGAGCCATCCAACTCAGCCATGGTAAACCTTTGATCATTGAATCACAGAAACGTTATACTTCTAAGAAAGAGTTACTATTGACATATTTGAAACTGATTAGTTTGGAAGCTCATAAGGTTGCATTTGGAGATGGTTTTTCTGAAACAATATCTTATATYTGTAGAAGTTAATTCTCAAAACCCTCTTTCTGGAATATGTGAATTTCACAGTGTTTGGTCACGTCAACATTCTAGAGGTCTTGATAAGTAGAAGAAATATTGCAAACAAACAATTTATTTTGCAAATGAAAAATAATGAGTGTGGTTGTACCAGGAGCAACTGGTTGTACTTTAAGAAGTTGGTTAGAGCTTACAACTTTAAGTCTGTATTTGGTGCAGTCCGCAGTGCGCTGTATGCAAAAATATAGCCCTGTTAGCTCATAATATTTGATAGTAAGGTTTCTTCACTGCAGCATATATTTGCTGCAACCTGCATATTGCTAGAYTTCGGCTCAAAGTAGATATGTTTTCTTGCAATTTCTAGTAAATATCTATCTAATTGGTTTTAGGGTTTGATGGGTCCCTTTTAGAATTGTCGTGCAATTTGAATATCAACCATTTCTGCCTAATTTCACATGGGTGTACTATAATTATATGAAGTAGTCCCACTTCTTGAACACTAGTGCTTGAGTACAGACTTATGGAATCTGAAATACTGATGTAAAGCCATTCTGAATGAGCATTTTGTCTCACATAATGATATGCACATGCAGGATTTTTGTGAATTGGACAAACCATTACGTGCAAAACTGCTAGAGTAGGAACTTGTAAGCTTTAAGATTTTTGAAGTGACTTGAGCTAACATTTTTTTTATTGCAACATTTCAGATTCTGTCGAAGCTTCAGAATTCCATCTTGCAAATCGTCTGGATCGTGATACCAGTGGCATAATGGTCATAACAAAATTACACAAGGTAGCTAGCAAGCTTGTAAAAGCATTTACTGATCACAAGGTCCAAAAGTCTTATATTGCTCTTTGCATAGGTGATGCGCCAAAATGGGATAGGATCAGGTTAAAATCTGGCCATGGTAGATCTAAATATGGTGCTTGGCGTGTGTATGCTGTATCAGATGTTGGTCGGTCGCTACCCGGCGGATCTATGGTGAGGGACATGGAGACTCTTTTTGAGTTGTTATCAGTAAACAGGGTTGTTCACCTCAAAGAATCATCGGAAGCTGCTGAAGTTCAAGAAAATACTATTGTTGTTGAGGAGAAATCATTAACTGATGCTAACCAAGGAAGGGATGAGATTTTGGTTCGAGCTTTTCCAAAAAGCGGAAGGACACATCAAATCCGATTGCATTGTCAGTACCTTGGATTGCCAATAAAAGGAGATGTAAAATATGAAGGTGTCTGTGAGTGGAAAGGAGAAATTTGTGATGGACATAATCTTCATGCAGAGAGCTTATCATTGGAACACCCTGTAACTGGTCTTCCGGTACAATTTCAGGCACCATTGCCTCCATGGGCAATTGAAGCTATGAGACCATGATGTTTTAATAGAGGGACGAACGAAGTTATCTTTCGATTGATATGCTGCTAAAAAATTCGGGTGGTGATTTGGCATGGCTGAGAACATAAAATGACAGTTTGATGGCAACCAGAATCATTAGACTCTGCATTTATGAGCTGGAGTAATTGACAAACTTTGTCATGTTTCCTACTTACGGACTGAAAAAGGCCATAATATCTATGTTCAAAGGTCTTAGCATTAATGGCAACAATGCTGGTTCGTGAAACTTGCTTAGGAAAATGGAATCTCACGTGCATGGTTTGCCCGATGTTGTAATTGTAGCACCGTCATTGACAGTCTCTGTAAAGACCTGTTTCTATTCAAAGCCGTCGAACCTTTTGGTGAGATGAAAAGCAAGTGTATTTCTCCCGATGTTGTCACATATGACTCATTAATTCTCCGAGGCTTTGTGGTGTGAGCTACCGGAAATCTGGAAAGATTCGGGATTTGTTTAATGAGATGGAGAACAATATAGCTCTAGATGTGAAGACCTACCAGGGCTACCACATGTTAAAATGTTGATCGACATTTATTGTAAAGAAGGGTTGATTGGTGAAGCAAGGCTTACGTGGTTATATGACGATAAAAAGGGCCGAATTCCAGATATCATCCCTAAAGGGTTACTAACTGATGCAAAAAAAAAATGGAAAGGTGATGGATGTACTCCAGATGATAATGCTTTTGAACTTTTCAGCTTTATTATTAGCAAAAAGTTTGCAGTTGATGCCCTATCCCAGAGTTAGCAAAAAAATAAAAATAAAAAAACTTAGGTTCGCTTCAATATTTTTAAAGGAATGAGTAGTCTTACTAGTCTGTGTAATCTAGATTTGAAGTCTGTTTGCACAGGCAAAGTTCTTTTGATGTCTTCAWCATCATGGCATATGTAATAGAATAGATCTAAACGAGTTTGGGTTAACCAGGTTGTATTTTTCTTTCATACTCGATATTGGAAGTGTTGCTTGATTCTTTTTTTGGATAGCATATCATCTGCTGCTTGTTTTCTACTCCATAATTTGGTTCAGCTGTGATTTGATTCTGCGAAAGACTATTTCTTTTGCAGTCACTCCAGAATATGTCATGGCTTGCACCAGAGCCTCGCTACAACGGAGATAGGTTAGTAGCGAAACCTTCTGTTATCCACTAGCTGATGAGTAATGCTTATCAAACAAATGTACCACACTAATACTTCCATCAACTACAAGTTACTCGGCAAACGTCAGATTTGGAGTAGGTAGCATGCTTATCTTATTAAAATTGTTGTTTTAGCGATCTCATTTGATTTAATTACGCTGACACTAATCAACAACTCCAATCAATCTATTATTGTTGTTCTTATCTAAGATTAGGTGCAGACTCGGGACAGGACTTTGATGATCTTGAAGCTTAATGTCGTCGTTAATTCGTTATTATGTAAAACAAGACTTTAGATGTCTTGTGAATGAAGATGTACAGTACCATTAAATTTGAGGATAAAAATGAAAGCAATGCGCAATGATTGTCAAAGCTTATGCARTGCAGGACATAGTGGAGTAGTACATCACGGTTGCTTCGTTTATGAGATTTCTTTTGTATGGCTTCAAACATAAGCATCCACAATCGTGCACGACTGCTTTAAAATAATGGTCGTGGCATTGCACTCATCACTTGTTGATGGTCCAACTTGATGGCATTGCACTTATCACACAAATATGTAATTTTGCATTGKGAAGTSTGGAGWGGACGAGWAGTGGTATAACTGGCATTGCTTCAAGTTGCAACCGCGGTTCTAGGCTTGTAGTTGTAGGGTTAAGGGTTGGGCAACCACACAAMGTCTTCGAACCAAAGGGCCTCAAACTATGTATTGTCGTAMGCGTATTATTTTCAGTCAATACGAGAAATTTTGGATGAACTAACTGTTAAGGTAAAGAACTAAAGATCTCATATTTTGAAATTCTAATAAGCTGTGAGAAAAATAGAATAAAGAGTTTATTTTTAGTGAAAATAATATATCAATATTCATTGATAGTGTAACTTACAATAAAAATACATCATATTTATAGAGGGGTGAACACTACCTAAGTACCTAGTTATGTACTTATGTGTATCGAGAACTTATTTTCACACTCCACACACTAAATTTGCACTCCAATTTAGCGATTATCAACATCATTTAGCGACCGCTTGGCGCGATCGCAAAAATGGAGTGCGGAAATCAGAGGCCATGTGTACCACTGTATGTAGTATGTAGAGTAGAAGTTGGTCCATCATGCTTTTACAAGAACTAAAAAAAGTCTACTTCTGTCAAAAAGTCAAATTTCTAWAGTTAAAATATCATAAATATAAAATGTCAACGTCATAAATTTAACTACGAGAACATCTGGAGCACCATGTTGTGAATCAGGATTTAGAAGCAATTAGCAATTTTTGTTTCTTGATCAAACTAGCTCTTAATAAACTCTTTATGAATAGGTGGGATGGGGCAACAATGTGTAAAATAACAATGACACGAAAATATATAGAAAACTATTTAACCCTTCAACACTATTTGTAACACATCTAAGTGAACAATCACTAATAGAAGTGTATTCTCTGAATCGAATACTTTGTTCTCTTCAACTTTCAATGTGAGATGGAACATCTTATAATTTTGTAAGATGTCAACTTCTGAAGAGTACTCCATGACAATAATCCAAGCCTTAGCCATCGCAATCCAACCCTCATAGTCCCTAGTCCCTACCAATTCAGAAGACCCAATTCTAAGCAACAAAGACTTAGGTTTCGATTGAACCAAGACATCATTTCCAAAAGTGYAGATAGATTGGAGAGTGTGTGCTTGGTAGTAAAAACTTTCCTAGAATGAAATGAAGTAGAAAATGAACGAAAACAAAGGAAGATTTTMTAATCTTTCTCTCAATACAAACATCTCTTCTTTTGTTCTTCATGACCCTCTCATTTCCTTTTAAATTTGTACCCAATTCTCAACAATAAGGATCCAAATTCATTCTAAAGTCCAGTTTTTCATACTTTCTTCATTTTTTATTAGATGTTACACTTTTGTTAAAAGAAAATTTGAAATTACACTTTCCATTTTTATTAATAATTTCTCTTTACCTCTCGCCAATCACGTATTCCCGATTTTATTTTTTCCTTATATAGTAAATTTTAGTTTTGTTTCCTAATTTATACACCTTAAAGATAAATATGGAAATAATATGATTTTTTATTACCAAATTTGCAAGATTCAAAACAGTGAGACAAGTTTTTCAGTGACTTTTATGGGGCCCCCTATGTCCCACAATCCTTTATGATCACATTTTAATTGATGTGCTCATCCACATCTCACGTGACCGCTCTTAATAAAACCTCAAGAAAAACAAGACCAAAAACCCCTTTCGAGTGGCAAYTTCATCAAATAACAGCAAAACCAGGGGCAAACCACGTAATTTTCCCCGAATATTCCAGAAACCAATACTACCGCCAGTTCGTGTAAATCCCCAATTAAAACTCGCCACGTCATCTCCAGTGACACTCATGTCCGACGTGTCATCCCAYCATTGGACCACATCACTTACAATTTCCAATTATGAAAAACCAAGTGTAAAAATGTAAATTTCATTAGAAAAAGTCTTTACTCTGTTATTATAATTAGCCTCGAATTACTGGTCATTTGTACATTTCTCACCTTCCTCAATCTGAACTTTCTCTCTCCTCTCACTCTCACTCTCTCATCGGAGTTAGCGATGGAGTTTCGGAGGCGGAACCCTAGCCTTTTCTCTCTCCTCTTTCTACTCTCTCTCTTCGCCATTGCTTCTGCTAAAGTATTCTTCGAAGAACGATTTGACGGTATTTCGCATTTCCTTGATTTTTTAAATCTTGTATGCTCTGTTTGTTGTTTTGGACTCGAGATTTGAATTTTGATTGGAAATTTGTTCTTGATTGCTTACATTGATCGAAAATCAGCTTAATTTTGTTCGATCAGAAGGTTTAAGCTATCCACTCTTATCACTTTTTCATCACTCGAATTGAATTCGATATGGTTTAGATCATACGTCATTTGAATTGTTTAGATGTTGATGCTTTTGCTGTTTGTTTTCATTGCTAATTTGATTTCGATTTGATGTGATTGAATTGGTTTCGAACGATTGTGCTTGGATCTGGCTTTGTATGTGCGCAGTACTTTATCGCGGTCGGTTGATTGATTGAATTTGTAGCAGATCCGTTCCTAATGTGGTCGATCAATTGATTTGCCGCATTGATGTTCTAATGGCCGTTAATGAAAAATGCAGATTTGTGAATACTGAAGTAGTCAATGATATAGAATCGTTAAGAGGTCACCTTGTTGTTCTTGTGTGTTCCTTGTGAACTGTCTTCACTCACTAGACATAGCTATGAACAACAACACTGATTTATAAGTGTGTCATTCGAAATTTAAGGTTTAATGTGATCGAATTTAAATTAAATTCATCTTACGGCTTGGTCCAGCAATGCTATTCCTTGATGATTCACTAAACACTGTAATGCTATTCGAAGCTAGCCTGATAATGGAAGTATTCCTTTGATGTCGTTTTAGATTGTCATACGTTATTATCTTAGTGTCATTTCTTTGACAATGTAGTACAGTTGAGTTTGATTAAGAATGAGAAGCTAAAGTGTCRGCCCTTATTATCGGGAAATTTCTAAACAATCCTGCTTATTGTTTTAATAAAACAATCTAGTGATATTTTTATCCGACACTCCGTAATTAAGTGCAAGTTTAAGGTTTTTAAAGAATAATATACTTTGACCTCAAAAGTTGCACTTAATTATGGAGTGTCATATAAAAATGCAACTGGATTGTTTTATTAAAACAATGTCCATGATTGTTTAGAAATTCCCCTTATCATCTGAGGGTCATTTCTTTGTACAGTGGAGTTTGATTAAGAATTAGAAGCTAAAGTGTTAGTTAGCCAACTAGTAATGAATTGATCTACAGTTCAAGTCTTTTCTATCAACTCAGTCTTTATCCTTCCAAAAAAAATAAAATAAATTGATTTCAGAATTATTTATGTGAAAGTTATTTTTCCCTATTAATTTCATATCTTTTTTGATGCTCAAGATGGATGGGAGAGCCGTTGGGTTAAATCTGATTGGAAAAAGGATGAAAACATGGCTGGAGAGTGGAATTACACATCCGGCAAATGGAACGGAGATGCAAATGACAAAGGTAGTCATTGATGGCATTTGTGCCCATTGTATAGAAGCTTTTTGGCTTTCATATATCTTTCAAGTTTTGCTATTCTCTGAGCTGTAACTTGTCTTACTTGTATACAGGTATCCAGACTAGCGAGGACTACAGATTCTATGCCATCTCTGCTGAATACCCAGAATTCAGCAACAAGGATAAGACTCTAGTTTTCCAGTTCTCTGTTAAGCAYGAACAGAAGCTTGATTGTGGAGGTGGTTACATGAAGCTACTCAGTGGTGACGTTGACCAGAAGAAATTTGGTGGCGATACCCCATACAGGTATCTATTCGTCTAACAATATTGTGAGCTTGTAATTTTGCTCTTGCAATTATTTTGGAGTGATCACTGGCACTAATTTGAATGTATAACTTGTTGGTGTTTGCAGCATTATGTTCGGACCTGATATCTGTGGCTACAGCACAAAAAAAGTCCACGCCATCCTTACCTACAATGGCACAAATCATTTGATCAAGAAGGAAGTCCCTTGCGAAACTGACCAGTTGACTCACGTTTACACCTTCATTCTCCGCCCTGATGCTACCTACAGCATTCTTATCGACAATCAGGAGAAACAAACCGGCAGCCTGTACAATGACTGGGACCTTCTACCTCCAAAGAAAATCAAGGATCCTGAAGCTAAAAAGGTACTTTAATTTCTGAATCTATTATCTTCATACTTGTTGGTTGCATTAGTGATCATTTATGCTAATTGCTCTGATGGTTTTCTGCTTTTTAGCCTGAAGATTGGGATGACAAGGAGTTTATTCCAGACCCTGAAGACAAGAAGCCAGAGGTATTACCTTGCTTTTCATTCTCTTAATGTCGTGGATAGAATCAAATTGTCAATTCTTTTAATCAATGTTGAAATAATTAACTCATTAGTCTCTTGGTTTATTAGGGTTATGATGACATCCCAAAGGAGATTCCTGACCCAGAAGCAAAGAAGGTACTTAATTTCAAAGTTGATGTAAAGTGTTTTATATCTGATTATGCAATTCGGTTGCGCTGACTTGTTGCATTATGTTCAGCCTGAGGACTGGGATGATGAGGAAGATGGTGAATGGACTGCCCCTACCATCCCAAACCCTGAGTACAAGGGCCCATGGAAAGCAAAGGTTTGSTTCATATGCTTACTGAATAATTGCTGTGTATTTTGGGAGTTAATTATAAATTCAACCTTCATTAAAAATCAAAATGAATAAGTAATGTAGCATATACTGTAGTTAACTAATGATCACTTTGATTGCAGAAAATCAAGAACCCCAACTACAAGGGCAAGTGGAAGGCACCCTTGATTGACAACCCAGGTGTGTGCCGTCTACATTTTGATGCTTGATTTCTCATTGTCCAATTGCCTGCTCAGAAAATTGTGAATATATGTATCTGAACAAACTGTTTTATTTTCAGACTTCAAGGATGACCCCGAACTCTATGTTTTCCCCAACCTTAAATATGTTGGTGTTGAGTTGTGGCAGGTAACTTCACTTCACTTCTATTCTGATATACTCTTTAAACTATTGCAATGAACAACATTGATAAATTGAACAACCTTACTACAGGTGAAGTCTGGCACTCTCTTTGACAATGTCTTGGTCTGTGATGACCCTGAGTATGCCAAGCAATTGGCTGAAGAAACCTGGGGCAAGCAAAAGGATGTAAGTTATTTTATTTCTGCTATCATAAAGTATTATAATTCAGTTTCCCTTTGATGATTGATCTTAGTTATCTAATGCCTTGTTTTGCATGTGTATTTCAGGCTGAGAAGGCTGCTTTTGAGGAGGCTGAGAAGAAGAGAGAGGAGGAGGTACGGGCTTCCTTTTTCTTTTGAGCATATGAAGTTTCTTTTTTATAGTTTAACAAGTGACATCTTCTGAAGTCCATTCTACACCACACTACTCTGTCATGCTCATAAGTCATAATCTGTACATAAACTTCCATTAGCTGTCCTCGTCACCAGAATTTAAATTAACTCCAATTGGACAATTGGTCCCAAGTCTTTTTTACCAAATGATCTCTAGAATGTCACCAAATAATTCAAAAGCACCCTCTAAAATCAATATTTTTTAGAACTTACAGTAGAATGCAACCATGTAATTGGTCTGCTATTCAGCTGTGAAATTCTTTTTGAATGTACAACTTTAAGGGGCTTTTGGGACATTGGGTTTTCTTTACATAATTAGATATTCAAATGGATACAGAATTATATGTGATTCTGTATAAAAAATATATATGTATATATTCTGACTCGAATTATATACTTCAAACAGGAAACCAAGGATGATCCCGTTGAATCTGATGTAAGTTTTCTGATTATAGCTCTCAGCGGTTATCAATAATTTTTGTAATGCTGCAGTCCATAACCCTTAATCTGTTATTATTCTTTTCAGGCTGAGGATGACGATGCTGATGCTGATGACTCTGAAGGTGATGATGCCGAAGCTGATAAATCAGATTCCAAGGATGAGGATCAACATGTAATGTCTCATTGATATTCATTTTGGTGACGTATGCTGTGTGTGTGTGTGTGTGTATACTTTCGTCTGTTCCATTTGCTGATGTTGATTGCTTTTTTGGTCTGTTTTGCAGGATGAACTGTGAGGATCGGAGCTGCAAGAAGCCTTTAGATGAGAATTATAAATCAGCCTCATTGTTCACAAGCGATTTTCTCTTGTCGATTATTAGCATAGGTTTTTGGTAGTAGGGTTACAAGACACCAAGTCAAAAGCCTGTATGACATATTTAATCTTCTTTGGTTGTCTTGGATAAATAGTTGGAGGCCAACGAGATTTCCAGCTTTTTAATTTTAAACATTACATAGAGATTCTGAAATGGTAAAYGACCTGAGCTGAGTTTTTCTATTTGTTGCAGCGCCTTCTTCCTGTATTGTGATGATGCTTCTGTCTTGTTCGAAGCATTTCTTGTAAAATGTTTCAATTTTCGAAAAATGATCGATCTGGCATGAAAGAAATAGAATTGGCAGCTTATCGACTTCACGCCTAAATCCAATTTATTTATGTTCTTACTTAACGATCTCCAGTTCATACAACAGCAATAACACTGTCAAATCTGCAAATCTTCATCCTTCGAACGCCTCATTAATGAGTAGAAGCAGAAGACAGCAATTTCCCTCTTGCAAATTACAAATTTACTAGAATTAGTCTAGCAAATAGCCAAAGGACTTCAAATGCACAATTAATTGCACAATAATGTGTGTAATGTGCCCTTTATGAGAACTTCATTGTGCATTTTGAAGTTTAAAACTTTAAATGTAGTCAGATTTTGATGCCATATTGCCACTCCAATCTTCTTAAAGCGAAGTACTGCATGAGCATCATTATCTAACTCCACTTGTGCTATAGGCTATAGCAAAGCCCTTCGCCAAGATCAGACTTTCGCTTGAGCGCAGTAAAATAATTAAAATTACTCCGTACTAGATTGTTTTACTCATACATACAAAAAGAGGTGTATACAAGTACAATTATCCATGATAACTTTAAGGTGTTATTTGGTTGAYATCATTAAACATGAAGTTAAAATTCCTAGTGCGATAACTCATCGTGATAAACTTTGAGGTGTTGTTTAGGACTACTGGACTAGCTAAAGCACCTTGTAACTTGTAACGGGCATTACAAATTTATAATACTAGTATTGTAATTGTATATCATTGCAAAACTCGTTAATAAAGTAAGTTTGTTCGTTCATGTTGCTTGTATTGTCTTAGAAAATTTTGGAGCATCTTCATTTTGGCATCTTCACGACTAGAACAGGACAACTTGCATTTTGCACGCAGTGATTGCTCACACTCCTCAGTATTGCCCTGATATCCATTCACACACATAAATTGATTAAAACTTTGAAGTTAAAAGTATATACGGGCAAAAATAATCGCAAAATATAAGGGAAAAAAAATACTACTTTCTCCGTATCAAAATAATTGCAATGATTTGACATAAAGTAGAGAGAAAAAGTGTCTAATCGTTGTAATTATTTTGATACGGGAGAACTAAGTAGTTGCGATTGAATTTTTAGAGTATAATAAACACTTTGAATTCATGAGTTTATTATATTCTGTAGAATAACGTATTTTTGTGTAATAAAATTATACATGGTTCTTCGTATAATCGTATAGGGATTGGGGAGTATTTCATAAAACTTTAATGTAATTGATGAATAATGTTACGTAGTTATGTACGGAGTAATTACCTAGTGAAATGACCATAATTATGACAGCCCATAACTAACAAATCAGCCTCTAAAACATTGACCATCTCACATATTACATCTCCTGGATCTCCTTCTTCAATGACTTCCTCAACTTTTACCTGGAACATGTCATGTATGAGAATGAATTATTAASAAKAGGATATTAAAGTRRAGTSCGGAAATCRGTKGCCGTAGATGATGATGWTCACTTACATCATGCTTCATGCAAAGCTTCTCAGCCCTTTGTAGGACCCACCGTGCCATCTCCGAGTCCCGCCTATCCAGTGATRACAACGCGTCRTGGGATAGAAGWTCTGCTTAATTAATYAATTTCACACATTACACCCCGTATTATTTAACAATTCGATAYGTAGAATTTATGAGACAAATATGTAAAAGTTAAGTGTGTCTCTCTTTAACWACTTTTGACGTTAGTTATTAAATAAAATAACTTCAGATAAGTACGTACTTATAACAAAATCATTGATTAACAGAATAAGATTATTTGTTTTAACGTACGCACCAGATTTATGAAAGCCAGGGTACACAACAGTAGGTCGCTTAACATGTAGAAGAACAAGGGCATCCTGTGAATTGTGAGGGTGGTGTCGTAAAATGATGTTATTGAGACACCATGACAATGCATACATGCTCTCTTCACTCTCGTCCACTCCCACCACTATCTTCCTCGTCGATGCTTTCGCCTCTGCAACCACCACTTCTCCGCCCATTTCAATCTTAAGCTTCGTTACTTCTACGTGCTGTTAGTTTCTGAATTAATTTGTGATATTATGGGGTTGTATATATTGTTTTATCAGTTTGTTCCTTAATTGGTGTGTTGTGACAAAAATTGTCTAGGAAAAGGAGTTATATAGTAGGTTGAATTAGTCGTTGGTTAATGATCAAAGTTAATGGTATTTTACTTTACTAATCAAAGAATGAAACAGGTWYAACTTTTCATCAGCACTGAAGGGCCGTTCAATTTGCTTTGCCTTTTCAAAAAGATTATGCATGAATATATGTTCAAGAATAATCTTTAWTTTGTTATAGAATTAAGATGTCCGAATTACTACTTTTTTTAGGAGTACAAGTACAATAATATTCTCACCAGATTATGTCGATACAAATTGCACCGGACATATAATATTATCAAAATCATCTTCTATCATCTATCATAATCTACTATATACTCCGTACTAAAGTTGTGCAGAAAAATGCATACGCTACCGCTTGAAATAATAATAATAATAATAATAATAATAATAATAATAATAATAATAATAATAATAATAATAATAATAATAATAATAATAATATGTAAACGGTTTTTATGTTATATTTAGTAATAATAATATAATAATAATAATAAATTAAAGTAATAATAATAAGATAGATATTAGATCACGTAAAATGAATATAAATTAATATTATCCTTATTCATAATTAGTAAATGATTTCAAATTTAAAATCAATACGGAGGAATAACGACAATTGCATTTGTTTTTTTATTGTTTTTATTATTTTTGTTTTTGGAGGAAAGTGTTGTGAGAAAGTTTATTTTGGAGGATGTGATTTTTGGGAGGGTTGGGATAGTTATTAGGAGAAGAATTTTTTTAATATAATAAATGTAAGATTTGTATGATCGATTTTTTCAACATATATAAGTGAACTTTATCAATTGAAAAGGTTAAACTACGAATGTAATTAAGTAAATAACAGAGTATAGTTTAATTAACAAAGATTATGTTGTAAATAACTATAAAATGTCTATTGATTTTTTTAAAAGATATCAATCATATCATATCTCCTGACGTTTTAATCAATTAAATTAGTTAACATCCAAAAATATGCATGCATACTCAAATCTAACGCAACATACACTAGTTGTGGTGTATGGCCAAGCATATATGAATATGATACTCTAATAATACTCTATATATACTCTACAAATTTAAGTGGGGAATGAATCATTTTTGCAACTTGCCTGTTACAATTTACAAATTACAAATTACAATTGAGTTGTGAGATTGTGACCTCTCTTGCTAAGTTGATATTGGAGGTGCAAGTATAATATTCTAGTTTTCTAGAACCTAATTTTAGTCCAACGAAATGAAGAATGGGCACACGGGGTTGGAATTGAAAAGGTTATGGACCATTACTAATTTTCTAGAACTCAATCAGCCAATCCTACGTTGTGGTTCTTGTTAAAATATTTTGAAACTCATGTATTTTTCTTATGACTTTCAAATATTTTAGTAACAGAATTACCCTCTTTTTTTCCTATTTCACACTTGGCTTGGCAGCAAAATGGTACTCGTAAACTGCGTGCAAAACAAGGGCAAATTATAATCATTTTTTTTTGGGGGGGGTTTAAGAGAGTAACAAGGACGAAAATGATGAGAATCGATCATATGATCTTTTGGAATCAGGGGGAGCTTTAAGCACTTGACCTATAACCATAAGTAGAGTAGTTTTTTTTTTTAATGCTACAAGAGAGCTAGGAGCTCGAAAAGAAAAAGAACACTAAAGCAATTAAGCCATTACAATATTTCTAAGGAAAGATACTCCTCGAGCATCATCAGAGAGTAAGGCAGCAAGTTGACTGGAAGGACTCGTTCCAGTTACCACGTCTCCAACATGATCTGCACCCTTGTTTGCTAAATGGTCAGTCATAGGTAGAGTAGTTAGTTAAAGTGTTAAGAGTCTCAAGTTTCGTTAGTTAAATGCTTCAGGTTTCTTAACCAAGGTCTCGAGATCGAGTTTTAACCAAGGTCTCGAGATCGAGTTTTGAGAATTAAACAAAATATAGATGGGAGGAATTGAATGCTTCCTAATGAGGTATTCTTTGAAAATAGCGTAANTTTATCTCTCTAACTTCTCTCTAAATAGCTTAGCATTTATTACTTTCCTCTCCCCGTTACTTACTTAAGCATCGGAGGGGAGATAATCCAAAGCGGATTATTCTCCTTCTTGCAGGTGCCAAGGCGTCCCGAGGAACGYGAGTGCCAAGCCAACCGAGGTCCAACGCCAAGATCAGCTCTCTAGAAGTAGCATAGAAGGGAAGCCTCCACCCATCTCTCAACCCTGAAGCAGAGGAAATCTTGTAGCGTGCCAAGCGGAAACTTGCTACAACAGTTGTGCCACGTGGACTCGCACGCATTATAAACGCGCCACTTGGACTCTCTCTAATATGTCAAGTATCCTTGTGTATAGTCAACTGAAAAGATTAAAAAATTTGCTAACACATAGACTTGATCCTATATATGACCTTTAATATGAAAAGTTAAATTTTAATCAATAATCCACAATAATTTCATTAGTTATGATGTCAAATAAATTATATTTAAGTCTTGCGATCATATTTAACTAATTTATTAAAGATGATTTATTGTTTTATTCTAATATTTTTAGTTACAACTATGAGTACTATTTTCATGTTAAAAACTTTGATCAATTGTCTTTTAAATTACCTAGCAAAACTCACAAAATAAGTAATTTTATATACTATGTATAACATACCATTGTTTATATGTGTTGGCCCGAACGATAACCCGCGGCATCGCCCAGGCCAAAACACTAGTTAATTCATTAAATGAAAGTCATATGACATCTACAATTAAAATTAGTAACAATCAAATACATAACAAAATGGATCGGATCAAATTAAATTCAACTTTGACAAAACCTAAATCGCTATAAAAGATATTTGCAAGTACAGTCGTTGTTCTTTCACATCGCTACTTCTTCACATAGCTTTTCGTGAAGGGTTCTATCGATCTGCAATAATTTTGAAGTAAATCTTGAATCGATTCTTTTGAATGTATTGGAAGTACAAATATTTGTTGTGATCCTGCGCCAATCTCTATCAACAAATTAATTCCCAGGCAAAACTAAACAAACATGCCCCAAAAAGATCTCACAAAGGACAAAGATAAATCTGATAGATGGGAAAAGTAAGTGTCGCAAGAAGAATGATAAATCTCACAGAGAAAATAAATAATTAGAAACTTATTGAAAACAATAAAAATAGAAAAGGAATTGAGCTTACCACCAACATTTAGAAGATTGATGGTAGCCTAAAACAATAGAGATTGAAGAACAATTTTTTTGTTTAGAGAAAAGAGGTGGCTAAAATATATACAATCCTCGGGAAGACAATTTTAGAGCTTTTCTTCCTGTTAATTCTTATTTATTATTTTTTTCATTTCTATATTTCTTTAATTTGCAGGTGATGATGCAAGTGAGGGTGTAGGTGGTGTAGTGCTGGTGGTGGTCTGCGATCCTATTGGTCTGGTGGTCTGAGGGTGAAGTGGAATTGACGATGGTAAGAGGTTGAAGGTAAAGGTGGTGCGAGGGAGCTGAGCTTGGAGGCAATCGACGATTAATTGGAAAAACCTGAATTAATAGGTCACCAAATAGGTTAGGTTCGTTAAATGAAAATTGAGTACCAAATTGAAATTATTTCGGGAATAAATCGAATACGAATTATTACGAGTGGACAACCAGAAGTTCAGATTATTAAAATCAAGTTTTCCTAGATCATACTGGTATTTTTATGCACGCTATGCGTGCACTTACCTTTTAAATATACATGTAGCTCATTTTTTGGGTGTAATGTGATGGGTTAACCAAATGTTGTAGAGCAAGGCAAATACGGAGTTACCAAATTGCTCATATTAAAAAGTTTAATATTTTCAAAGTTAGATATTTTATTGGGTTATGATATATATAGTTCCTGGGGCTGCATATAAGAACTCAAAAATGAAGGTTTTCAAAAAAGTAAACATTTATGACATCAAATTTTGTGCAATTTTAACATAAATCTATAAATACTTACCATTTTAAGCAAGAAATTAATGCTTATATGCAGCCCTAAGGGCTGCGTATAACATTTTCTTATTTTATTTTAGGCTTCAAGCAAGTAATTTATCTTATTAAAAATAATTGCTCTTAAAATTGATATTTTAGTTTGAACAATCCTTTGATTATTGTAATTACTAGTATTTGATGCACGCGATGCGTGCTTGAATATTTTTTATACGATATTTTTTTTTTTTGCATAATCAGCTAAAAGTAAAAAATTAAATGTTAAACATTTTAATTTCTAGTTACATTGTCTTGCTTGTGTCGTTGTGACTTAGGTCTCCCACCCAAATTTTCTTTTTCTTTTAGTATTTAATTAATATGGATGAAATTATTTTTGAAGAAGTTGAATGCTATGATTTCAAGYCAATAATTGAAAATAAAAAATAATCGGTACCTCATTTGTTTGAATTTTTATGTAGAATAATAGTATAGTTTCATTAATGTATACTTTGGTTTGTTCATATATATTTTAGCAACTACTTCGTATTTGTCTTTTGAATAGATTGAACTTGATATTATTTGTTTATATGTANTAATCCACAATAATTTCATTAGTTATGATGTCAAATAAATTATAATTAAGTCTTACGATCATATTTAACTAATTTAAAGATGATGTATTATTTTATTCTAATATTTTTTGTTACAACTATGAGTACTATTTTCATGTTAAAAACTTTGATGAATTACCTAGCAAAACTCACAAAATAAGCAATTTTATATACTCTGTATAACATACCATTGTTTATATGTGTTGGCCTGAACGATAACCCGCGGCATCGCCCGGGCCAAAACACTAGTTAATTCATTAAATGAAAGTCATATGACATCTACAATAAAAATCAGTAACAATCAAATACATAACAAAATGGATCAAATTAAATTCAACTTTGACAAAACCTAGATCGCTATAAAAGATATTTGCAAGTACAGTCGCTGCTCTTTCACATCGCTACTTCTTCACAGAGCTTTTCGTGAAGGGTTCTATCGATCTACAATAATTTTGAAGTAAATCTTGAATCGATTCTTTTGAATGTATTGGAAGTACAAATATTTGTTGTTATCCTGCGTCAATCTCTATCAACAAATTAATTCCCAGACAAAACTAAACAAACATGCCCCAAAAAGATCTCACAAAGGACAAAGATAAATCCGATAGATGGGAAAAGTAAGTTTCGCAAGAAAAATGATAAATCTCACAGAGAAAAGAAATAATTAGGAACTTATTAAAAACAATAAAAATAGAAAAGGAATTGAGCTTACCACCAACATTTAGAAGATTGATGGTAGCCCAAGACAATAGAGATTGAAGAACAATTTTTTGTTTAGAGAGAAGAGGTGGCTAAAATATATACAATCCTCGGGAAGACAATTTTAGAGCTTTTCTTCCTGTTAATTCTTATTTTATTTTTGTTTTTTTTTGTTTCATTTATCTATTTCTTTAATTTTCAGGTGATGATGCAGGTGAGGGTGTAGCCGTGTAGGTGGTGCAGTGCTGGTTGTGGTCTGCGATCCTGTTGGTCTGGTGCTCTGAGGGTGAAGTGGAATTGACGATGGTAAGAGGTTGAAGGTAAAGGCGGTGCGAGGGAGCTTGGAGGCAACCGACGATTAATTGGAAAACCTGAATTAACAGGTCACCAAATATGTTAGGTTCGTTAATGAAGATTGAGTACCAAATTGGAATTATTTCGGGAATAAATCGAATATGAATTATTACGAGTGGACAACCAAAAGTTCAGATTATTAAAATCAAGTTTTCCTAGATCATACTAGTATTTTGTAGAGGTGATCAACATTAGCTCGGCCCGTTCTGCCCGAAAAGTGAGGGCTTTGGGCAACTATAAACATCAATTTTTAGTGCAAAAGCCCGGTCCGACCCGCAAAGCCTGCTCTTTTGGGCGGATTTCGATTTTTTTTATATAAGCCCGGCTCGACCCGCCCATTTGATCACCTCTAGTATTTTGATGCACGCTATGCGTGCACTTACCTTTTAAATATACATTTAGCTCATTTTTTGGGTGTAATGTGATGGGTTAACCAAATGTTGTAGAGCAAAGCAAATATGGAGTTACCAAATTGCTCATATTAAAAAGTTTATTATTTTCAAATTTAGATATTTTATTTTAGGCTTCAAGCAATTAATACGAATTTATGGTATTAAAAATAATTGCTCTTAAAATTGATATTTTAATTTGAGCAATCCTTTGATTATTGTAATTATCTTTTTTATTTTGAGTCTTTTATTGTTTTATGGCAATATTAGAATTTTCTTCAAAGTGTCAAATGTAATGTTTTTATTATGAGTTTAATACGCTTTTAATTGAAGTTGATTGCAAAGTTGATTTTGGCAAGTTTATGCATTGAATATTTATTTGGAATTTGAATTTATAATTTAGAAGGGTAATATTGTACTCCCTTTGTAACATAAGAATTGCAACGATTTGATATAAAATAAAAAAAAAGKGTCCAATCGTTACAGTTATTATGTTACAGAGGGAGTACATTCATAGGGGACGTCATTGCTCCCCTAGTCCCTCCCTTATGTAATAGAGATTTCCTTTATTAAGAAAATCCAATTTATTGAGTAGGCAGCTCAACACTCCTCTTTCTTTCCTAAGACAACCTTTCTTTTTCTTAAAAATTGACCATAAATATCATCAATATTTCCAAACTAGGCAAAAAAATAAAAATAAAAAATAAAAATTCCAAACTACGAAAATAGTTTTGGCTTTTAGCTCAATGTCGAAGTTTCGCACTACTTAATTTTGCGACACATCTTAATTCTGAATATCCCATATCTCACATTATTCGCAATTTCGCATTTTTAGGGTTTGCTTCTTGTTCTTGTTTCTAGAATCTTCTCTCCTTCGTCAATTCTGAGGTTTACTTTACTTTATTTTGCATCGCATCGTAAATTACTTCGTCAGTAGCAAATCAATCAATCGACTTTTTGATTGAAATTGCTCGTGTATCTGAAGAGAGAGAAATAAATTGTTTTTCGTGATAATTTCTTTCATTTTAGGGTTTTTTGTTGGACCGACGAAAAATACGATGTTTTTGGTTGATTGGTTTTACGGTGTTCTTGCTTCGCTTGGATTATGGCAGAAAGAAGCGAAGATTTTGTTTTTAGGTCTCGATAATGCCGGAAAAACCACCTTGCTTCATATGTTGAAAGATGAGGTTCGTTTCAATTCTTTTTCACTGCTTTAAGCTTCAATTATACTTATGTTGATTCGAATTTGAAGTGAGATTCTTGTCGGTGCATGTTAATTGCCCTAATTTTGCTATAATTCTTAAATATTATGATTGGATGTAGCTAAATTTTCCGGAGTATGTATGTATATAATTGATAAATTAGAGTGAGGCTTGATTTTTATATGGTGGTTAATTGATTACAGAGATTGGTTCAACACCAGCCTACTCAGTATCCAACATCTGAAGAACTGAGTATTGGTAAAATCAAGTTTAAGGCCTTTGATTTGGGAGGACATCARATTGCTCGTCGCGTCTGGAAAGATTACTACGCCAAAGTAAATACTTATCCTCGTCAGATTGTTCATCGCATATGTTGTTATTTTTAKATGTTTACTTGATTCTTTTTCTTGTGTGCTGAATTTTCAGGTCTATTGTCTAGTGGSTTTTTATTCAATCTTTACATGCCCTGTTATGAATTTAGTGCTCTATGTTTGATTACATTTTGCTGCGAATTGATCAAATTGGAGTAGTATAAATGGCCTCTATAATCCCAGATAAAAGTTTCAGTTTTTATCTGATTCATGGGGGGCCAATAGTGTTATTGGGAGTTCGCTGATGACACCTCTTATGTTAAGCAAAGGTGTTCTAATAGTAACTTCYCAGACATAATGACATKSATTCCGCTGATGTTCAGTTTAGTCTAATTTCCATTTTGAAAATTGTTGGKTTGATTGTTKGWTKGGKTYMWTWAWTYYKKTTTKG